>VZUI01057666.1:0-14107 GCA_013401135.1 Cettia cetti | reverse complement strand
AATCAATGTCTGTGTTTTTCCCCAGAAATTCAATAGGTAAAAAAAAATAAAAAAAAAAAATAAAAAAAAAAAAATCAGAAAATCAGATGGCAGTGTTATTTATTTTATCTAAAGGGACAACAAAACGATAAGCTTGAAGGAAAAGTATGACTTGAAAAATATTCTTTAAGCAGAGAAATAAGGCAGTAGGGTTTGGGAATCCCTTATGCTACCAAGAAAAGAAACATAATCTACTTTTGGGGAGATCTGCTAAACAAAAAAGCCAAAGCTGTTATTAGATGGTAAAGGTTTTCACCTCCACAGAAAAAAAAAAAAAAAAAAAAAAAAAAAAAAAAAGGCTTAATATTGAACTGAAACTTGTGAAAATATCACCTCTTTGCCTGGTAATCAACTTTTCCTCAAATTAAGGAGCATTCATGTTTGGTTGGATTGTGATTTTGTTGTTGTAATTCCAGCAAGCCCTCCCTACAGTACCTTGGCTGCTCTCCCAAAACTCTTGACTGGCACAGCAGTGACTCTGTGTTTTCAAAGTTCGAGGTGTGGCTACAGCTGAGTCACGGCTGGGAATAGCCACTGAAGAGTCACTGAATGTGACATGATGATTTTGGCTCTGCTGGAAGAAGGCAGGGTGGTGAGGGGCTGCTAGGAAAGACTCAGGCACTCAAACACACAGCAAGTTCCACTGGTGCCACTCTCCATGCTGGAGCCATGTGGCATGTGGTAATAAGCAGATGTTTTATGCACTGTGGAAACAGCTTACAACGGATTTCTTGAGACATGCCATTACATTTGTTTGTTATTTAATTGTTAGAAAGCATTACCACACTGATTATTTGTTTAACATCAATCTGGAATCTAATTTGCTAAACTACAACAAACCCCCAAATGCAGAGATCTCCTCTAAGTATTGTGCCCTTGTCACTGAAGTACCAAACTTGCCATTTGAGGTTTTATGCCATTAATTTTGTTTAGACAATTCACTGCTGTGCTCTTAGAATAAAACACTCCGTGCTGCAGAAGTTGGCTTTTTGAAACATGGTGTAAACATGTTTTGCCTAAGAGCAGGCAGACAGCAAATGCCTAGGGCATTCTGTAATTGTCCTGGGAACAGTTTCTAAATCATCTCAGATTTATTACTGTAATTTTCATCACATACCTGATAGAGTAAATGTTCCTTAAGGTTTCATAGTTTTTATCTGAAAAAGACAGATTGTTTAGTCTGCCTGGCTGCATGACATCATGCTGTTCATACTTTCTGTATGAGAGAGAGTTACCTTTGTGTGTTGCCTTGACTCACCAGGTTTGGAGGTATCATGGATCATGATGCACATACTTGTGTGAAGGTATAAAAATATCCTTGTAACTTTCAGTGAAAAGGGACATTGCTATCAACTTCATCCAGGATGTGTTCGTTGGACTGAAATGACCAGGGTAGCTAGTGTCTCTCAGAGCTACTGAGAGACATCACTTACACTACTGACTTACTCCTCTTTTTTGATCCCTATTTCCAACTCTCACACAGAGAAAACTATTAAACCCAAGCAAATACTCCAACAAAATCCAAAGGGATCCAGCAGAACAGGGTACCGAGTCCAGAGGGTGTCAGTGGAGTCCTGCACTCAGGTATCAGTTATTTCTCAGCATTGCTCAGCATCTACTTATTACAAAATAGAGCTTTGTCTGTTGATACTTGATGAAAATTTCCTAAGTATGATTTAAGATCTCTCTTGATAAAATAACTCACAAAAATTAATGAAATGCAGAAGAGAGCTGTTAGCTCCTTAAACAAATCATCCCATCAGCATTTCTTCCCTTCCGTCCAACTGAAACCAAATCCTTAAATTGGAAACATTCATAATAATAAAAAAATTGTGGAGCTTATTTTCACCTGGATAAGACTGCTATTTATCATACTGTCTGTCCAAAAGGCCTGTTTTAGAGCTGAAACTGCTACTGCCTGATTATACTGCAGCCACACAAGAGCAAAGGTCTGGAATTACGTGCTGAGGCAGAGGGTAGTAAAATGCCTCAATCCCTACCCAGAATGGTTCTGCAGGCTGTTTACGAGGAGAGGTGAGGACAATGAAGTCGAAGAGGGGTGAGAACTGAGAGGCAGGAATGAGGAAAAGGTGCAGGATTTTACACAGCAGGCTGTAATCTCAGCTCAGCACCTGCACAAGCCAGCAAAAGGAAAGGTTCTTTGAAAAAGACAGCTGAGAAACGATGTACATAGGCCTTCTGTGAGAGAACTTTTGATGCCAAATGCTATTTCCATCAGGGAGCTGCTGCTTGCCAAGATACGTCCCCCAAGCAGCATTTTCACTCAAAACCTCCTGCTGCTGCTGTAGCACCCAGTGTTTTTATGAGATAGAGCTCCTATGTATTTACTCTCACCTACAGGTGAAATGCTGAGCTAGGGAAGGTTGGTTGGTCTATTTGATTTTGCTGAGTTTTTGGCAGGTAAATAGGATGCTTCTCAATTTGACTGAAATGGTCTCGAAGAGTGAGATGAAATTTCAGATGAAAAAAATATATAATGTTTGTATTGTTTTATGCTATCTTGAATGCACAATTTATGAAACCTGTGATCAATGTTGAACCTCTCTGCTTTGCTCTATGTTTTCTCCTAGAAAAGGACAATTGTTTTGATGGGATTTATCAAAAATGCAAACAAAAGTGGGGTTTTTTTCAGTTAGCAGCAACAGTACATGTCTACCAAACACTAAATTGAGAAGCTGGATGGAGAGATGTATTTTTGATTTTATTATTTAAAATCCAGATAATATCACATTCTCTGCTTTTATACACTTTCAATTTAAATTGTATTTTTTTACATTGTACACTAGGATAAATTCATAGGGTGAATTCATTTCCATTTGCAATTACTGCAATCTATAAAGCTGCAATAGGCAAAATATTTGCATTTTGAGCTACACTTGATCCGCTATGTCAATTAATACCACAAAAATGTGGAGCTTTATAAAACCCTTAAACTCTTGGCCCCATATTTCTGCAGCTTCTTTCTTACTACTTTTTTTTTTTTTTTTTTTTTTTTTTTTTTTTTTTTTTTTTTTTTTGTGACCAGCTATCATTGCATCAGTTTTCATGGAAAAGGGAGTTGGCATGCTCCATGGGTAAGAACAAGCTGCGAAACAATTATTATACAAGAAGCAGCACAATATATGCTGTGATCCTTTGTGTTTTTGGGGGAATTTTGGTTTTTTCTCTCTCAAATGAAAAGTACATCTTTTTGTTGTGCTTCCATTTTTGTTGTTGTAAAGTAAGAGAGGAGTGACCTAAGCCGTACATCAGGATAATGTGTGGCCAAAACAGCAGAGGCCTCTTTGGCTGCCAAGCTCAACCAAGAGGCAACATTTCCTTCAGTTAATCCTTAACACAACATAAGACAACTCTTACTTTTCTCTTCGAAAACAGTCATTTAAAACCCTCCCTTCCTTGTTTTGCATGAGCAACAATTGAGCTTAAAACAACAAAATCCCACAGGCAATGGGGGACCCAGGTTTTGAAGGCAGTGAAGAGCGTTTGGTGTGCCTGTTTTATGAGCAAGACGTCACTGCTCAAAGCATCTGCATGTTCCTCACAGACAACAGATTCCAGTCTTGCTCTGAGGTCACTTCACTGTACGGCATCTGGTGTTTTATAGCCAGGCAGTTTAGAAATGAATACTCTCTCTGCAATTTTATAACTTTAGAAATAATACCTTATACCATTTATTTATCTCGTCTTGTAAGAAGCAAAGGTCTTTATACAACAACTAATTTAAAAAATTTTACTTTGTTTGCTTGAAGTTTGTGCTTTTTTTTTCTCCTGAAAAAGGTAATGTTTTTCCAGTGAGCCAGAGGGACTTTTGCTGCTACATCCACCCTAATTTTTCCATTGGGTGCTGTAAAACTGGTCCTCCTAGTAAGATCCCTGCATTTCCCTTCTGCATAAAGTCTTTTTTTTTGTTTGTTCTAATTATTTTATGCTTAAGCATAATGATTATTTTGCATTTTTATAGGCCAGCTATTAGCTACTCCATTAAGACCGTATCTCATTCGCTCTAACAAGATAACTGAAATCTGGTAGAACCATTACTTGTGGAATAAACATTCAAAATGTATGTCCCTCCCCTGAGCTAATGTCACTTCACAGTAAACACACCTGAATATTAGGAATCTCTTGCCTCAGATCCAGTTTTCACAGTCCTGTCCCCTTTAACCACCTAGGAGAAGGCTTTTCCTCTCCTGCCTGCCTCTTTTTCCGTGCAGGCTGCGGCGGCGTGACTTGCTGCAGGCTCTGGGACCAAATGCCTTCTCATTCATAGACCACCCCGGGTGCAGCTGTCACACAGAAAAGCTCACATGTATTTTTTCAGCAGAGATAATGGTCGCTGGATTAAAGGCAAACAATGCAGAAAGATCAGATTTCACAGAGCACAGTGTGCATCCCTCATTCTCTGCTGTTCTGTACCCTAAACTCTTCCGTGGCGCTGGCTCGCTGTCTGCAAATTGTTAGGCCTGATCTCATCTGGCACGGTAAAATCTGTGGGGTTTGCCCTCACTCTTAGAGTTTCGTTCAACAGAAGCAAAAAATCAGGTTTTCCTGGTCCATGGAGCCCTTCACCCACCATTCCTCTGGGGACCTTTGGAGAGGTTGCCCCTCATAAAAAAGTGATGTAAGGCTTAACTCATCCTGAGCACTACTCTATACAAACTCCTTACCATGTAGGGCAATCACTCTGCTCCCCTTTTCCATAATGTCCCAGAGGCTTAAGAGAGCTAATTTTTCTATGGCTCTGTACTGTTTTCTCATGTTTGTGGGTGATACATGCTAATCATTACAAATTGTCCTGCACTTTGGTCAGGCAGGGGCAGCCTGTGCTGACTACGAGCCTTTTGAGGTGCCTTTTTGTCCATCACTCATCACACCGTAAGAAAACCACCAGTTACCTTGTGAAGAAGGGGTGATAGGTCCAACAACAAAGGATGAACATGGGAAAAATAACACACTGGTGGGTGGCGTGCCACCCCTGGCTGAGAGCTAACAGGGGGAGGGGATGCCAGCAGAGGCACTGGTGGCCTTGCAGTCTCCAGGTCTGTGACGCCTCTTAGCTTGTTTCTGAACTGCAAAAGCATCTGAACTCACTGGACACCGACTTCCTAATTGGACAGAGATTTTTTGGCAGGTAAGGCTAGATGTAAGGCCTCGAAAGATATAACTGCTACACATGGCAATCAGCATATGCTGTAGACAGGAGGAAAGGCTGAAGACCCCAAGTCCTCCCTCACCCAGTTTGAGCCTGAAAAACCCACATTTCTCTGTGTGTTGGCCCAGAACCACCTGGCAAGAGTAGATCAGCATCTTTGTCATGCATCTGTCTGACAGAGACTGATAAAACTTCTTCACTGAGAGGGTTGTCAAGCTTTGGAATAGGCTGTCCACAGACATGGTTGAATCATCATTCTCAGCCATTCCTGGGGGTGTTTAAAACACATATGGATGTGGTGCTTAGGAACATGGGCCAGTAGTGGACTCTGCTGCCTTAGGTTACCAGTTGGACTCAGTGATCTTCAAGGTCTTTTATAAACAGACAGTTCTATGGTTCTATGAGCAGATGATGTCCCTTTGCCTGGGGCCTCTGAGAGATATGACACACCAAAAGTGCTCAGACACTGCACAGCCCATGGCAAGCAGACAGGGTTCCTCCCCAGACCTGGTCTGGACACATGAGCCCTCTGTCCCTGTGTTTCCTGCTCCTCGCAGCTGCTTCAGAGGGAGAATCACCACTCTCTCAGGACAACTTAGTGTTGAACAGAAAAAACCCTTGCAGTAGCCATCAAAACCCACACAATGAAATATTTCACTGCAGTCTATATTCTAGGCTAGACCTCGGAAAATACATCAGTAATTATTTTTATGCTGCTGGATAGTGATTACAAAAGATTTTATCCTTTATACACAAATGCTTTGATTTCCTCTGAAGCTTTTTTTTTTTTTTTTCCCATATCAAAACATGACTACATGTTTGACTATTTCAAAACTAAGAGAGCTGCTTCTGGTAAAAGCAAAATAAAAGAACCTCAGCTGAACAAACTGAAGGTGAAATTATCTGATTTTCACAAGGAAAAACAAATTACTTACATTTTATGCTCTATTAATGATCTCCATCTACTTTTTTTTTACCACTGTTGCTACCACAGGCAGATGGATCAGGGATCCAGCCTGTTGATAAGGGAGCAGGATAAGGACATGCTGTGCTGTCTTTGTACCACTGGGTATGTTTACACTGCGTGTTACTGGCAAAGACACAAGCTCATTCTGCAGAGAGATCTGAGTTACCAGCCCAGACTTGGCATTGTGCTTGCATGATGATTCCTGTTATTTGGTGTAAATTTGGGACAGAGGCTGTTTTTGGCTGCCCGTGATATACAGTTCAAGTATTATTTTCCTGAAAGGTGAAAAGGTCCAAGGTTTATTTCCATGAAAATATGAAACTGTGCTGTGACAAAAAAGAGCTATTAATAAAATGTACTTTATTAAATGTCTTCCCTGCTTTCTTGGCATGTAATAGCTGTTGTTTGCCTGACACCAACCTATTGAATGAATAGAGGCTATTTTTTCTGTGGGCCCTATCACACCAGTCTTGTTGGTTCTGTAAAGAAAGACTTACAGCTTCTTCAGATGTTAAGCATTATGAAATCCCTTTGCCTCAAAAACCCACAGGATGATGGTTAGTTCCAAGGTTAAATTTTTCTTTGGTTTTGCAATTTCAGTAACGATTTGAAAATAAGCATCACACTATTCTCTCCTTGTGTCTGACACACTCATCTGTGATTGTTTCATTGACACAGGTCTGGAGAGGAATCTGGCAGTCGGGGCTGATCAAGATGCCAAGTTCTGCTGAGGTGACCCCACGGTGGTGTGCTCCTTGGGATGCACACCTGGAACTCACTGGTTTCAGACAAGTGTCCCCAGTGCACAGGGAGACTACCAGACTCGAGGTACACAGGCAGGTACCAAACCCAGCCATTCCTGCCCTTCCCTGTGCCAGCACAAACACAGAGCACTGCTGCTCTGCAGCAGCCAAATCACACCCTGATAAGCTGACAATTAGTCCCTGGGGAGGGAAAAAATGGAGAAGTGTTGTTTTGGGTTTTTTTTCTCTTTGTGCTCCTGGAATTCTCTTGCTGTAGGCAGAGTAGTTGCAGTCTCTGGCAGAGGCTGCTGGAAGAGCAGCAGCACAACTGCCTGTCGTGGCAGCAGGTGGCCACGAGTGTGGGTTAGCAGGGTTGGCTGTATGCCTGCACTGCAGCTCAGAGGAGCATCTGGGGTAATCCTGGTAGGAGTACGATGGAATAAATCAAACAGTTTTTCATTAGGCCTGCTAAAGTCATTTAGAAGAGTTTGAATTGGAAGGAACTTTTAAAAGCCATCTACCTCAATGTCTCCAGAGGGACATCTTTCACTGGTACGGGTTGCCCAGAGAGGTGGTAGATGGTCCATCCCTGGAAACCTTCAAGGGCAGGTTAGATGAGCTCTGGGCAGCCAGAGCTGTTCCAGTACATTGTTTTAGTGTTTCAGTTTTCTCATTGTAGAAGATTTCTTTCATCTACCTCATCTAAATCAACCCTCTTTTAGTTTAAAACCATTACCCATTGTCCTATTGCTACAGGCCCTGCTAAAAAGTTTGTCCCCATCTTTCTTATAAATAAGCGTCCTGAGAGTGGCAATGAGGACCCTCTGGAGTCTTCCCTTCTCCAGGCTGAACAACCCCAGCCCTCACAGCCTTTCCTCACAGGAGTGCTGCTCCAGTCCTCTGGCCATTTTCATGATCCTCCTCTGGACTTGTCCCCACAGGTCCATGTTCCAAGCCCGTCCTGGGGTCCCCAGAGCTGGATGCACTGGAGCGCTCCAGGTGGGGTTGCATGAGACTGGAGCAGATGGGCAAAATCCGCCCCCTCCCCTGCTGGCCATGCTTCTGTTGGTGCAGCCTAGGATAGGACTGACTTTCTGGGCCGTGAATGCCCAGAATTTATTTTTATTCTCAACTAAAAAGAGCTTATTTTTTTATCATGAGTCAACCATTAGGTGCTACTAACTGTATCATTACCATTCTAAAGATATTTGAAATACAGTATAAGAAACAGTAAGTTCTTCATAGAATAATTTTACTATAATAAACCCCCTACAAACTCATTTTCAAGGTCTGTTGTGGTCCTGTATCACAGCCTTAACTGAGCTTCAGAACATTAAAAAAAAAAAGAAAAACTGTTTTGATTTGGTAGGATGCATCTGTTCTTTCCATGCTGCATTTAAGCAATCTAGAACATCTTCTCTATGGAAAATGCTCTCCTCTGTATTGTTTTGTGTGGTAACTTTATGGTGCGGATTCTCTTTAAATAAATACTTTAAGTCCCATTGTTCCCCAGAGGAAGAGGAGGCTCAGCAGAGCATTGTTGTCCAGAGCAGTCAGCCTGCACAGGCAGACACAGAAGGAAAGGGTTCATGCTTGCTGTCCACTGCTGGATTCCAGCTTCCATCCCATCCTCCTCATCTGGCAAATCCAAGGTACAAAATAATAGGAAAAAACGGAATTCATTGTCCCCATTAATTTGTTGATCTGAGTATATTTTCAATTCAGACTACTTTGGCTTACCTACCCTTAAGTGCTTTGCACAAAACGCAGTTTTGGAGCTTTCTTTGCAGATATTTTCCTGAAAATAACAGTCTGTTTAAGGTCTGATTCTGATCTGATATACTGAGGTGCAAATTACTAGCACCCTTGAAATCCATGCAGATTTTGCTGCAATACCAACATCAAATCAGAACCATAACTTTGTACCCATATGTAGAGGGATGTGAGCAAAGACTTTAAATCAGAATCACAATTAACTGAAAAACAAAATAGAATTAAGCTTAATTGTCTCCAGAATTCTGCTGACTGTGGATTTGTTCTTGCAAACCCGAGACCAACAAAAAATGCGGGTGTTTTACCCACAGTGGAGTTTTCAGAGAGAGGTCTAATGTATAACTGTGATTATTGGTTCTCATTTTCCAACTAAACCTGCTTACCATAAATAGGATGGAGAGCATGTGTTTCACTAGTTTTCTGCATGAAAAGCAATACTGATAACAAAAATATGTAAGTTTGGTGGACAGGGGACAGTAACAATGCCGTAAATTTAAAATTATTTTCTATTTTTATTTTGTATTGAGAAAAAATATTTTCATCTCCTGCCTGAGAGCAAAACAAATCATATTGCCTGAGCAGTAAAAATACTGATCTACACTGCTGTTCTCAGTTTTTACTGCTATATGCTTGCTCACAGGAGGTTTTGCTTGCAGAACTGCAGAGATGCCCAATACATGATCAATATAACTGTTCATTCCTTGACTTTTGCATTAACATTATGCACACAGCGACCTCTTGAATTCTACATTCTACCACAGAAGAGGGAGTACAGATTCTGTTATCTATTCAGAAAATTATTACTATTATTATGTATTCAGAAAATTAAGGAGAAAATACAAGTGAAGAGCTGTTCTGCAAAACAGAGATGACAGAGTTTACCTCCAGGAGACAGCGAGAGATGATTGATGGTGTCCACCCACCCTCAACTGGATACAACAATAGATGCTTCCTACAGCATTTTGACCATGTAAGGTCATTTCAGACATGAGGATGACATTTTTACAGACAGTAGAATTTCAGAGGACGAGACTTTGGGATCCTGTTTGTTGTGCAGAGTGAGATACAGTCCTCTACAGTGTATGAAGCTAAGGGTTTCCCATGAAATATCAGCAGTGTGTTCAAGAAAAGCAAATTTTTAATCTGCCTTTTTCAAATTCACTCCTTTCAGAACTGGGAGTTTCCTTCTGGACTAAAAGTAGGTTCCACTGTCTTTTATGTGAATTGCTCACATATTTTAGATTCCTTTTTTCTTTAATAATAATAATAAAAAAATCAATATAAATGTAATTTATATAGTGTCTGTCCCCTGTTAAATGCTCGTTATGTCCTGTATAAAATGTTCAGATTTGAGAACTTCATTTTAAGGAGCCTCTGAGTGTGAACTCACAGGAGCAGCATCTGGAAGTGAGTATGGTGTAGAAGTGGGAGCTTTGGAGTTCACTGCAACGACTCCCAGAAGCTCTGGGAAAAGCTGTGTTTCTTTGCCTTCTTAGTTTTGTGAGACAGTGAAGCTGGTGGATCCAAAGTGGATGCTTTAGACCGAGGGTCAAGGCAGATTTTACATGTGAATTCCTTATTTTTAAAAGTACCTTTTTCTAAGTGCCTCTTAGATGTATCCCAGGGGGGTTTTGGGGGGTTTGGTTTGGGTTTTTTCAATGTAATTGTTGGATGCAACCCTGAATATGATTTTTTTTTTTTAAATAATAATAGACTACATTCCCATTTGTAACATTCCCACTTCTAAAAATGAGGAATTTCTTTTACACTTCCAAAAGAATCATTCTTACTGAAAGGCCATAGGTTGCACATAAGGTGAGAAACCTAGGACAGGCTCAAAGCTCCTAAGTATGGGTGCAAGCTTTGCCCATGTCTGGATATTTTATATCTTGCCTTACTTTCCTTGCTTTTTTCCCCATCTTCTCCAGCTGCAGAGGTCAGAAGCTACAGCCCCAGGCAATGGTGTCCCAGTTTGGATAAGGACAGGAACCAGGCTGACACGGTGACATGAGCCTGGGTATCAGTTTGGACACAGCCACGATAAACTGGGAGCCTCCTTGCCTGGCATACACTTCAGCTAGGTAGTGAGGATGTGTGCACTGCTGTTCCAATTATTTTGAAAAAGAAAGTAAAAGAGGGAAAGAAGGAGCAACTGAAACACTTTGTATTTTTCATTCATAATGAGGAGGGCAGAGAAACTTTAAAAGGTAGATTTATAATGCTTGGAAACAAAGGAGAAAAGTAATCAAACCTTGGCAGTATTCTTTTTCTCTTATATGACAACATAAATATTATTGTGCAGGGGGAATGTCAGGTAATGAGAAGCACATAATTAGAGCTGCAGTGTTGGGGCAAGAATAGGTAAGCTGTCCCAGAGCTGTTGTGGATTTCACTGATTTGTGCTGGTTTTAGGAATCAGTGGTGTTTGACGACAGAATTATTGGTTATTTTTAAAAAAAGGATACTTAAATTCTTTTTGCTAGAGAGCTCACAGCTTTTCACCTCTTAGAAGCTCCTTGAGACCATCTAGAGAAGCACTAAGTTTGGGTTTTGTCTGAATGAATATAACTACCTTCCCTCTCATGCTGTTGGTGTGCTTTCCAAATGCTTTTTTGGCCAGTTGTGCTCATGACATTTTACTTTGACTTGGGGGCGGGGAGGGAGAGCTGAGCAGCAGGGAGAAGGAACTTTTTTTACATAGCAGAGCTTTTAGCCCGTGATTAAAACATTTGGAAAAAATCTGCAGAGGGAACAGCACAGGAGGAGCTCCTTTCCACTTCTCAATTCCCTCAACAACTCGTTCTCGTCACATTCCCATGTGTTTTTTCCATGAGACAGAACAATTGCCAGCCATTGTGTGTAAGGTACCGTGGGATCAGAGGTACTCAGTTATGGTATGTAGGGGCATTAATGGGCATTAAAATACCTGAAATGTGCTGAATGCCCTCAGATTTGCTATCAGTCCTTATCTACATGAACAGCTGGTTTATGCAATTTTCTGGATGTCGTGTCCCAGCAACTACAGCATATCATACCTTGAATTACAGAACATTTCTTCAGTGTTCTCTGTGTCCTTGCTATCCCCCTCCTCGTGACTCCCAGGATATTTTATGTGGTTGTTACACAGTAAGCATGTACCATAGCCTTCATCTGACCAAGAGAAATGATGATTACCTGCAGTACTGCAACCCACTGAAAAATAACATTTTGGAAGTGTTATCTTCTTGATCCTATATTTAAAGAGCCCCAAATCTTGCAACAAAACCCTTAGAGAAAAACCGGACAAGTTATTTCAGCCTTTGCCTGCACTTGGTCATTTGCAAGTGAGAGAAGAGGTGAGATGAGGGATGCTTCTGAAAAAGCTTTGGAAGAACAAAAAGTGGGGGAGAAATCAGAGGCAACATGCTGAGCCACCATGTAGAGGTAGAAGTAGATGAACTGAAGCAAAAAGGTCATAGTAGTGATTTTTAAATCAGAGAGATATTTTTAAATGAGAGAGATATTTTCTATTCTAAAAAATCTTGACCTGCTAATAGGAATCCATCTCCTTCTTCATAGGATTCCCAAAAACAGGAATATTGCTGCATCTGGTAAAAAACTCCATCTGCTCCAGCACCCTGCTCTGTAAAGCTGTCAAAAGGTTCCTACCAGATTCATTTTACGTCTCCTGCTTCCTACAACTGGAAGAAACAGTGAATAACTGATCTCTGTCTGCTAGGTCCATGTGACTCAAAGTCTGTAGACATCTCTTAGGGCCTAACTTGTTTCTACTGGAGACCAAAGTGTTCTGGTTTATTTGGTTATTTCAGGAACTTAAACCATTCCCATGTATTTGGTTATCCTTGTTGCACTGTATGAACTTATGGTAAAAGCCTCCTGAAAAATCCTCTTGAATATTCCGGTGTCTTTATGAGAAATGTTTCCATTGCTCTTTTCTTTGGTTCTTCTTTTTTTTTTTTCCCCTCTCATTCTTTTGCCCTAATTATACTAATGCCTTTTCCCTTTATGGTACAGCTTCTGATACAACAGAAATTACAAGGATTCACAGATGTTTCGTGGCACAAAAAGAAGTCAGTTTGTTGGGACACCCCTTTTAATGGTGAACATCGGCAAAATATTCACCTCCTGATTGGCTTTCTCAAAAAAAATCTACCAAATTTTTTCCCCTTGAGTTCAGGTTCAGGAGTAATAGCAATACTTGCTCAACTGTTTCTAATCAATGGCACACACAGAAGACTTGAAATGATCCTACCCAGGGCATTGTGATGATGACAGATGGACAAATAATTCTGTAGAAACCTCCACGCCATTTCAAATTAACTTTCCACCATCTTTTATTGACACAAATAACGCCAGGATAGTAGAAATGGAAATTGTTAGTAGAGTGGTGAAAATATTACTAGAGTGGGAAAAATATTAGCTTGTTTTTCCAGTTTGTGTTACACATGTGGTACACATTCTGGTTTCTGTTTCAAATATTGACCACATTTCCAACAAGGCTTGTAAATGTATCTTGGCCCCCTACTACAATTGCCTATTGACCAAGAGTTTTTATAATTAACTCTAGCTTTCTTTTTTTTCTTTTTTTTTTGGCAGTGATTTTCTTGCCCAACTTTTGGAAGCTAATTGGAAGCTAATTCATTTTTTTGGACTAGAGTCCATGCAAAAGCTTCTAAAACAGAGATCAACAAAAGAGAGTTTGGGAAGATCTTTCACGTGTCATCTCGGGAATATGAAATTCTGAAGCAAGAAAATTATTTTTAAGGCTTTGAACAAAATTCTTGAGTTACATTAACGAGCAGAGGTACAATATTTGAAATTTTATGCATGCTATTCTATTTGAACCAATTTAATTATAGCTGACGATGTCACTTAAACCTAGATGATAGTACAGTGTAATAGACATTGAGTCAAAATTAGCAGATAGCTTCTGTAGTTAATATTCAGAAAAATTTAAGCACCAGCACCACAACATGTTATTCATCTCCATGTCATCGGGAAAGAAACTGAATGTTGTCTTGAATTTAAAAGAATTCAAGAGCATGAAGACCATGCCTGTGCTGTGGGCTCCAGGCAGAGAGAGCAGAGCTGATGCACAAAGCTTCCAGGCTTTGAGGAACAGTTGAGTTTTCTGTCCTGCTGCTTTTTGGCACTGTCAGGAGCACTCCTGACTGTGGAGGCCTGCTTGATTTCACAGTGCAGACAGATACTGCGACTAAATGGAGATGGTGGAACAGCTGCCAAGTGTTTAACTATTTTCTATCACTAACAGTGACCAAGGGGTGAATGGCTTCATATCACATTACCAAATCCTTGAAGATCAGGGAATGTTTTTAAAAGCTTGGTTTTAGTAGGGGAATTTCTATGCCTGGCTTGGCTACTCCAAAAAAAAAAAAAAAAAAAAAAAGAATAATA
>VZUI01057661.1:0-14116 GCA_013401135.1 Cettia cetti | reverse complement strand
AGAAAGAAAGAAAGAAAGAAAGAAAGAAAGAAAGAAAGAAAGAAAGAAAGAAAGAAAGAAAGAAAGAAAGAAAGAAAAAGCCCAAAAGAAACAAAACAAAAAAATCATAGAGAAATTCAAAGAAAGCAGTACAAAATTAGTATCTTTTAAATTTTCTGGAGTGCTATATATCTGGGGTTAGGCATCTTTAAGGAAAAGGCAGAAGTCATGCAGCAATGAGAATAAAGAATAAAAGGGGAGAGAAGGGTAAATGATTAATTAAGAACAGTTAGTTAATAATTATAACAAAGCATTCCTCATTGTTTTAAGAGAAATCCATTGGTTGCAAACATCTCCACAGTGACTATGCAGGATCTTTATCTCTTCTCACCACAGAATCCCACTGTTTTGCTGTGTCTAATCCTGATTTCCAGTCTCTTTGGGAGAAACCCACAAACCCAGTGATGTGTTCCTAAATCTGACAGAAGTGTGGAGAGGGCTTGAAAGTACTCTGATCGTTGAGTTTTCCATTGACACCACCTCTGTGCTAGGTCTAGTTCTTGATGAAGATCAGTGTAAGTGCTGTGTAACCACTGTACTTCATGGCTTATAAAATACTACAACGGTCTTTGTGATGCTGTAGCCAGCATCACCTTTTATCAACAACTGTATTGAGGAAAGAAACCTGACTGTAGTGAACTCAAGGGTGAGGAAGCGCCCTATTTGAAAAATTTGATTTGGCAGCATAAACTGTTTTAAAAATAAAATGTGAGGGCAAAGCAGCTTAGAGAAAGGATCAAGAGGGAGGCAAGAGGAGCAGGTGCTCTGCATTATCCAGGGGTCATGGCAGCCCATGGATCCATGCACACAGTGAGGTTTCAGGAGGCTGAACTGCTCCTGAGTGAGGCCCTCTGCATGACATGACCTAAAGATTGAAGTGATGGCACAGGGGAGAACTCCTGACCAGAAACAGAGGTCAATGTGAAGGTAAGCACCTCCAGGAGGGAATAAATTTCCCCTACCTGGAGGCCAGCATACTCCACCCAGGTGGTAAACAGGTGATTCGCAAGCTGGAGTGCACTCTAATTTTATCACACACCTCAGTGAACCCCAGCCAACATCATCCACCCCCCTGGAGGTGAGGCAGCTGACACAAACACAGTTTATCTCTGGTACAGGAAAACTACTTGAGTAAGACCTAACACTGACAGAAGACAACATTCACCAAGTGTTTGTCAGAGAAAAACAGATCAAAACCACAGGATTTCTAATTTCAGCAGTAGAACCTGTATTTCTTACAGCATCAAATTATTTGGGGAATGAGCTGTGCTGGACTTTTTGCTGCTGAACCCATTACCCCAAGGGATTTGGATGCAAGCAGAAGAAATAAAGTACAGGTGAAAAAACTGCCTCAGCCAAGCAGAGCAAAAATGCCCTAGCACCAAGAGCCAGCTTGGTTCTGCAAAGCTGAGTTATTTTGTAGAAAAAAACCCCAAACAAAAACCAGACCTCTTCAGTTTTATTTTCCTGACAAATAATAAGTCTTGTGCTAGAAGCCCATTAGTACCATCTGTGATTTACATGTCTCTAGGAAACAGATTCAAGAATGAAGGACATGAATTCTACAAGGCATATTCATTGAAATCTATTTCTGTGGTGCAAATAGAATGCATGTGTAAGCTTTGCATCCTGAAGCATCTAAAGGCTCATATCTGACAATTCTGCTAAAAAATAAGGTAATTAATTATCATGCCAGAAAATACTGTAGTGGGGCTGCCTTTCTGCATAGTGTCTATGCAGGCAGTTCCTCACCAGTTGTTCCAGTTATCTCTGTGCAATATTTGATTTTTTGAAAGCAGCCTCACAAATAAAGTTAGTATTTCAGCTTAAAATTAAAACTTGACTGGAAATGTATTATTGAAAGGCCACTATTTAGAAGTGATTTCAGGGTAAAAAGCAGTATGAAGGTTAGCCTCATACTATATGAAGAGATAAAAGTCTTTTTCTTATGTTCTGGTCCACTACAAAAGGGTTCCCTTTTCCAAATCTTGCTTACTGAGTCCTGGGAAATAATTTACTGTACACACACACACACGCGCGCACACACACACATACACACACACACACACACACACACATAGCATTTTGTGAGTAGAAAATCAGATCTTTACTCCCAGAACATCACAGAAATCAGTTTTCCATAGGAGTTCCTTTTTCTGATGGGCCTTAGGTCTCATATTACATTTAAGTGCGCTATGCTCTAACCCTCTATGACTTTATAGGTACATTTTCTAATACTACACCAACCCTGAAAATACATCTATGAGGCAAAATGGTGAGGAGCTAGCAATTAAAAAAACCCAGATATATCTGTGTTAAAGCAAATATAAGTTCTACACATGGTATATATATTTTACAAGTATATCTTAGGCAGGCAGTAAAAAATACACTCTTCCATGCATATTGCATGTTTTCACATCTAGACTATTTCTTAGTGCAGAAAAATCAGGAGCAATGGTCTTGACAGTAGACTTTTCAGCAGATTTGAGCTCCCAGTCATTCCTTCTTAAACTGAATGGAATTTGCAAGGAATTATCATGTTAATTCCAGAATTTCCTGTTGCACTTGGGAAATCTCTCATCCTGAACATGTTCCTAGTCCAGGCTCTGGTGCTCTCCTGTGCTGTACTACTGTGGACATGATCAACCAGCACAAGACAGGACTTGTATCAAAAGATTCACTACATGTTTCAACTGTTTATAACTAATTTAGCAACAAAAATATGTTACAAATTCCCTTGCAGAGGGCTGTCTACAAAGATGACTTCACTGTTTGCTGTACCATGCATAACACATTTAATAGGTGGGACAAAAAAAAGGAGTGTTGAACAAGAACCAGAGGACTGGGATGCATGAATCACACTGAAAATAGTTGCTATTGGGGTTACTAAATCCTTTACTGCCTTCCTCCTGCCCCGCCACCCCCTCCCAACAACCGACTAAATATAGAAATTTTTCACTTACTGGAGCACTATTAATACACATGGCTGAAATAACAATAATCTGTCTCCTTGTCCTGGTCTTGCACTTGTCCCCTTCTTTACCAATTCCTGTCACTACAGCTCAGTTAAATTGTCACAGAGCCTTACCCACAATACTGTAAGTTCAAAGTAATTCCCGACTACAGCCATAAATTATGAAGCCTTCCACTTGCTTCTGGATCTCTGGGGGAAAGTAACCAGTGAGTTTATGTAAGAGCACCTTGTACAGGGGAAAACAACTGAAACAAATGGGTGTAACTTAAACTTGTTGGTCAATTCCTGTTTGTTTTATGTGTCTGAAGGGTTTAGCTCAGACAGGACAGCAGTTGCAGGCAGAATTCTCAAGGAGAACTCTCTGCCTGATTTCTTACAGATATCCCTGCTAATCTTGACCTTCACTTTTGCATTGACATTGATATTCATGAAGTGACTTGTCCAGTGGTGGAGGTTCTAAAATGGATGATTTATGTGCAACATGCCAGAATATACAATATTTTTTCTTTGGTGTTTCACACAGCAATACTGACACAAAAATACACATTATGAAGCTCTTTTCTTCATGGTGCAAGTGATATTTTAGGAGGAGAAGAAGAAACTCACACTATGGCAAAACCGTAATACAAAGGAATTCCTAATGAAGAACAAAGGAGAAACAGATGAGAAAGACTGGGAAACAAAGACAGATTTATTGCAGTGCTAATAGACTGAATGAATTGTGGTGGAAAATACAACAAATTGGGAAAGAAATATTGAACTGCTCAGCTGCCCAGATAGATATGACTAATATTTATAAATTGGGAATATATGTAATGCCAGTCAGCTGGCAGAAGACAAAATGCTAGAGATGACAAGGCTTTTAGTAACCTTTTCAACAGTTAGTAGGCCACTGATCCCTGAGCTCTTTTGACTTCATCTGCTAACTCACAGACTGCTGTGACTTAGGATTTTACTTCATTTTACTTTTTCCTAGTGACATTTTACATGAGGCAAAAGAGAAAGAGTTTAATGTGCTTTCACTGTATGAATATAGGAATTTTAATAAACTCATTTATAAATGATTGTCTGTAATGCTACTGTACAGTGCATAAAGAAATCTAATTAACCATAGTGAGTCTAGCAGCACTTACACTGTCAATCAATAGAGCTGCACTACATGATGAAGTTATTATGTGTCCTATTTGCTTTATACACAAATTAACATTTTGGATGGTTGCTACCATGATCCTTTTACAGGCTGAATTTCACATAAAGTAAAACACATACCAAATGGAATTAAATTTAATTGAATAATGAATACTAGCCTCAGTCCATTTCTTCCCAAAGATGTAATAGCTTCTGTAGTACTAATTATTAATGACTTGCAACTTGTCAAACAGGTTTTTAATAGTTGAGTTAGGATACCCACCAGCCTGTAATTTTAAATTGTCTGTTATTTACTGGGATTAGAGATTTTAATAAGTGATGATTGTCTAATGCACTTAATAAATGTTGGCTAAAGATGGTTCCTGTATTCTGCACCTGCAGCTCAACCGAAAAATTGTTGTTATGATTCTATTCATAAGCAGGGCAGTTAAATAGTACAAACATCTCTAACCACAAATAAAAGTCTAAAATCTCTGCAGAAAAACCCATGCAAAATTTATGTGTGCAAACCATACAGGAAGAGCAGATTGGTGGCTCTTGGTTTTGGTAAAGGTGAGTGTATAAGAGATGACTGACATGAAGAAGTATCCTGGTTTAGGGCAAATCTGGGAGGAAACCTCCAAATGCGGTCCCTCTAGAAAGCAAATTCCCCCAACTGGTCCAGGAAAAATTTTCTTAGAGAAAAGTGAAAAACACCTGTTTATTCAACAAATAAAATGTTCACAAGCATAAAAAGAATAATATGAAAAAATGAAACCTCTCACCGCTCTGAAGAGAGATGGCAAAATTGAGAAAGTCCTTGCTGTGGATGTAGCTCGGCTTGCCCAATCTCTTACCAGTCCCTCTGGCACTGGAAAATGCCATCCCGGGCCCCAGTGGGCTGCAGGTGTGAGGTCCCAGCGTTCTTCTGGGTTTTTCAGTCCAGGACAGGTTTAAAAAGTTCCAAGAAAAAGAAAAAAAAAACCCCAAAAACAGTCCAGGGAACTTCTCTGCTTCAGCTAGCTAAAAATGAACTAAAAAGCAGAGGAATCCTCTCTCGCTGTCTGTCCATAGACAACACAGTCCAGAAGCAGAATGTGGAGGAGTGAGTGCAGTTTCTGGAAACAAACTGTATGTTTCTTCTTTCTCCCCTTCAGTCTCGGAATCAGTCTTAAAGGTGTAGAACTCAATATCTGGCATAAACAGAAAAGACAATTGGGGATACAAAGATCATAAAGTCACCCCAGGACAAGAAGAAATAACAAATATCATAGAAATAAGAAATATCATAGATAATGTGGATAGATAATTTTTAAAAAGTCCAAAATACTGCCTCTCTCCTCTCTAGCCCATGGGATTTACCTCATGTACACAAAAACAGGCAGCACATTTTCCCTGTCCCACAGTAAGTGGCCGTGTGTGGCAGGGATTGGCAGTGCCAGATGATAGACACCATCAGGCATCTCAACCTCTGGGACCTCCAGCTCCCCAAAAATGGCCTGACTGTAATCACGATTGTCCTGTCACCACAAGGGACCACAGGGGCAGGGCCTAAGGGGTCAAAATCTGTCTTGACACACCTGCTTTTCTCAATCATGTCATTTGCCTCTTTTCCTCTCAGCAAAGTGCTCTGAATTGATCCAAGACACAATCAAATGCTTAATCTTAATCATATGCTAAGGTGTTTCGCTGAATGATGACTTCTACTGGAGCCAAATTAGTTCATACATCTCCAATACTTAGTTTAGTTTACCACTTTTACTATTTTAATGAAGAGGAAGAAATTCATACTGTTGCTAATAAAGTGATTTAAAATGTTATGCATGTTAGTTACAAACATTTTCCAAGTATTTTTTTCCTTGATGCAGATTATAACCTAAATTCTACCCTGCATATCCAGCTTACTCATGTTAAAGAGGTTTTTAGTTAAAGGCACAAGGACAGAAAGCAAATTGTGGGGCACAAAATAACTTGTTCAAGATGGAGTTAAAAGTGTTCATCAAAAGGGGCACTTTGAAAACACAAGAAATCCTGATCCATCATTTAGCTGTGGGCTTATGTGACATTTACAACAAGCATGTATATTTTGAGATAGTTGACAATGACATCTTTATGTTTTTGTTATCAAAGCTTCCATCTTACAACCCCCTTTGGTCCTAAGTATTGTTAAAATGTGCCAGGGTTATGGCTGTTCATACCTTTCCAGTTCTAAGTGGTAAAATGATCAGAGAAGAGCAAAGTTTTATGATCCCTTCAAGGTTATTTGAAAATGACATTAAACGATGTTTATAAAGATTTCTAAAAGTCAGAAGAGTCTTCTTCTCTTTTTGTGAGCTTGTTCTCATCCTTTTGAATTGTGACAGATGCCAATTCCTCCACTCTCCTTCTAGAAAAATACAAAGCATACCTTTCACATGTCCCATAAATCCACTGGTAGCACCTGCAGATCAGTTGTCATGGACTTCTTTCAAATAACAGCTTTTCTTAGGACTCACATGATATTTATCACCAGAGCTTACCACATGCATTATCTGCTGTATTTTTACATCTTTGTGAGGAGTAGCGCCATTTTACAGAGGAAATGTGAGGGAGATGAAACCGATTTAGAAGCAGGCATCAGTACAAGCAATTCATCCCGGAACCTGGAAGATTTAGAGGAAGGAGTTAGGAGAGAAATGTTTTCTTCTGCAAATGAACATAAAAGTTCAGTTCACACAGGAGCTGAAGAAGTGCCATTCCAGCTGCAGCTATTACAGTTATTGACCATAAACTACAGTTGTGCTGTATGAAACATCATGCCTCTCCAAGACTTAAAAAACCCCCCAAATCCTGACTGTATGGTCTCTTTTAAGTACATGAATAATTCAATTTGCTCAATTACTTTTATGATGAAAGTTATCCAGCTGAATTGAGGCTTAATTTCAAAGGAAATGTGCCAAAAATCAAAGGGTGAAACTCCCATTCACTTTAATGGGAAAAAGCTCAGGCCCATAATTGCTGCTTTATGGACATTTACATGTGAGAAGTTGCATAGAACAACATTTAATGTTGAGCATATTAATCTCTGGTTTCACAGTACTCATATTAACTGATTTTGCTTAAAAAATAATACTGGGAAGTAAGGTATTTTCTTGTAGAATAAAAATCTGTTTAAAGAAAACCTTGCTTACAAAATGTTTAAAATCTAGAGAGACAAGAAGGATACTAGCAACTAAGCATGCTTCTCTTCCTTCTTAATTGCTACTGATAACTGCAGAAAAAGATAATGTATTTGCCAGAAAAACAAAATGGTTCATGTGTTAATACAGAAACATAGCAACTAGAAACAGGCAACAATTTCAACAAGATTGTGCCTCGTATTCCACACATACACAAAACAAACCTTCCACAGAGAGAGAAGCCAAGGAATGTGACTTTTTACTAGATGTTCCCCCTTTAGATTCTAGAACAAAACTCAGGAGAAAACAACTTCTAGTGAGTTCATGCACCTCACCCTGGATAGGAATCAATGTGTTCAGTTTACCTTTTTCCTAACAAATGTCCTAGTGGCAAATCTTAGCACAATGGGAAAAGTGGCAAAATACCTCTTACATTCTAGAGGGAACATGAATATTCAACTCAACCCACCCCAAAAGCAACATGTACTTAAAATTTCCAGCATAGCTACCTTGACTCACACATCCAGAATATTACTATGGTATTGCAATCACCATTTCTAAGAAATTATATTAAACAGACTCCAGGTGACAATTTGCTGTCAAAGTCTGTAATGTGGAACCAGTGAGATCCATTTCAGAAAAATTTTCAAGATGTGTGTGCTTTACTTTTATAGTGAGATGACAAAGAATTCTCAGTATAAAAAATACATATTGCTTTTGATCTTTTAATTAATTCAAGCTTGCAAGAGATAAGGATGAAGGCAGAGAAACAGAAAGCAAAAAGTTTTCTTTCCTGCTTTGTAGCTACTGCAGGTGGTTGTAGAAATAGTCTGCCTCACAGCAAGACAAGTTGCCTGAATGTGGCAGAAATAGTCTTGCACAGATCCTACGGCAAGGTGCAATTACAAGCAGTGTGGGAAACCAGCCACTGGTGACTATTAACAAAAGAAAGGGTCGTAGAAGACACACCAATAGGGGCCAAATAGGCCTGTTTGCCTTAATGACCCTGCTGGAACACTGGGACTTTGGTACAACTTCCATCTGCCCATAATCTCTGATGTGAGTCAGCCAAGAGCTGGATTGAAATAATGTCCCTTCTCATCATCCACCTCTCTTGGACTATACTGCAGCCACTTAATACAAAAAAAACACAATTCCCAAATCCTGTTTTTTCATATTTTAATTATTTTTAACAGGCAATTTTCTGAATCGACTCCCCTGTTGTGGGAAATATTAAATATTATATGAAATATAAATACTACAAGGATTGTAATCGCTGAAGTCAACTTCATCTAGTGGCTTTGACACTAGAAAAAACTCCTCAGTTTTACCACTCCATGTGCCTACTCAGAAAACTGAGGGTGGATTTTCCACACGTAACGCCATAATTTCCAGGAGACTTGTTTGGGAGCAAGGATGACTGTGTAAATATAAAATAAAAGGTCTCTTTGGGGGTTAATATGTTCTGGATTGAGATGTTATTGTAAAAAATTATTTGGGATAACCCAAATCTGTGGGTGCTAAACTGAAAAGAATCCCAGAAAGCTACTGGAGTCTGTTGAGCAACTGCAGGATTGTGTGACTTTTCACTTACAAAAAAACTAAATCACTGCATTTTACATATGTCTTTTTGAATTAAAAGAATGTTATTTCACAAATACTTGATGTCTTAGCACTGTTTGCTGGAGTTCAGACATGAAAAAGGGGAGTCGGACTGAAAAATAATCTTTATTATTAGAATAGACTGATTCACAGGAAAAACACATTGATTGACCTCATAGTTAAGTGTCAGTCATCTACCTTCTTCCTTTGTTGGGGGTGTTTTTAACTTCCAATAAATTGCATCATTATCTCTATCAGCAAAATGGAAATTCCATCTCAGTTTTGGTAAGGATTATCAATATGAGAAAGGGATTACCTTAATGTTCATTGAACAGATGGGTTCTTAAGGGGCTGTGTTTTTATAATGGTATGTTACATTTTTATCAGTTTTCCTAATGAGATCAGCATTATTTCTAAGCACTGAAGACATGAGAAAATATAAGCATGGCAGTTACAAAATGTGGAACAGGAGCACTAGAAATGGTGTGGCAACGTTACTGCTGAGTATTTATAGCGACATTCTCACCAATTCACCAGTGGCTTTTCAGTGGTGACTTTCTTAACCTCTGAACCAAGAAGTTACTTAAGCATCTTTGTAATTTGATTGGGGCTACCTAAAAGCCTAAAATGGGACATGTAACTAAGAGGGCTGAGCTCAGACAAACAAATAGAAGGTTGTTGTGGGCAGAAGATTGCTGACAAGGATGAGTTCCCAATGCTATAGCCAAGCCTTTGAGTCCCCTCCTCCTTGCTGACTGGGACCTCTTAAAACAGCATATCTCACACACCCAAAGAGCTGAGCAAGGGGGGCCAAAACTGCTTGTGTTCTCTCACCTCTTGCTGGCCAGTGCTGCCATATCACCTTAGACCTGGAGCACTGATGAGCCATTGCTACTCCTGAAGTAGCCCAAGTCAATCTAGCCTTTCTCACTGTTGTGGTGAGTTTTTTAACAAAATGTTTTGTTCTGTTATTGGTTTATTCCGTGGCTGTCTTTCCTTGTCAATCTGTTGGCACTCTCACTCTCCTTGACTCCACCTGTCAATCCTTAGTTGTACCATCCCTTGGTTCCAGAAGTCTCCAAGTCATTCAAAGCACCATTGAACTCCCTGAATTGTACCCTCCCCTCATGTTGTCTTACTGGATTTTTGTTCTGTCATTTATCCCCTTGATTCCCCCTCCCTGTCCACCCCATTGGCCAGGACTTTTCCCCTTCCCCTATACCCTCCTCCCTTCATAAACCCTGGTTCCACTGCGTTCAGCTTCCATTGTGCCTTGTCCCTGTTCTGGGAATAAGCCATACTGGAGACACAAGACTGCAGACCTCCAGTTGTTCTTTACCTCCACTTCGATGCTACTGACTAGCAATTCTGGGGCTTAGCTCCACTGAGGTGCTGCTTGGATGCTGTGCTCCTGGGTAGTGCCCTTTGCTATGTGCTGTGCCAGCTGTGAGATAGCCAAGGCTGGGTGATTTTCACTGGGCACAACATCCAAAGACCTGAGCAGGGAGGGCTGGAACTGCTTGTGTTCCCTCACCTCTTGCTGGCCAGTGCTGTCATATCACCTCAGACCTGGGGCACTGATGGGCCATTGCTACTCCTAAAGTGGCCCAAGTCAATCCTGCCTTTCTCATTGCAAATTACCAACCTGAATTCCCTGCAGAATTGTAGCCCATTTTATAAATGCAAGGTAATGAGATACAGGCAGCTTAGCAGAAGCCACACAATGTTGGCACAATCAGGACTTCAAATTGTTTCCCAATCCTACACTTATTCCTTGAGATTGGAGTTCCACAAACAGGAAATAAATAGCAAAAGTTTGAGTAGACAAATTTTTCTTAGTTTAAAAAAATGTGTCTGCAATTCTTTATCATAGCTTCAACTGCCCATTGGATTTGGGGACCTGTGAGCATCCTTCCACCTGAGTGAACTACAGCATTAACCCTTTCTTTGATTTTGATGTAACATTGATTTTGGTTTGTGCTTGTATCCCAGTGGTAATTCAGATACTGACTGACAAGTTCTTCAATCATCCCTGCCATGGGGCCAGCAACCCCTGGAACAGGAAGAGTTCAAGAAAGAGCAGGAATTGCTCCAGCTCTGCCAGCTTAATTGCTGGGAACATGACAGAATCTTTAGCCCACTTCTACAGCAGGCCCTTGCTGATATGACTTGTTTAAACAGCATCGAGCCAAGGAATGCACAGGAAAACTCTGGTACCTGACTGGGAGAACATTCAGCAGGGCAGAAGTGAGGAATGGTAGCAACCTCTTCCAGTGACACAGGGGAAGCCACAGTTCAACGTATTTTGCTCAGAAGTTCCCTAGTTCACAGTAATTTCTACAATTGATCTTTCCTGATCCAAGCTAATTTTGAGTCAAATGAATCAAATGCTGGCTCTTCTGAGCAGGTATGAATCTGTGTTATATTGGTATAAAAACCTTTCAGCATGTGGAGTTAGTAAGTACCTTTTAAACTCTTTTCATGGAGCTAAAAAAGGTGCTTCTGTGTAAATCTGGCCTGAAGAAACTTAGGTGTCCAGCTTGTAGTTAATATATTGAACGCTTCTAAGCTGTCAGAAATCCCAGCCAAAAATCTGAGACAGTAAAATCCTCACAACTGAACTACACAAACATGCTTCAGAGACCTGTCTAAACCTAATTTGCAGTCATTTTAACTTCCAGAGATGAGTAGTCAGTCCAATGACTCCAGTACAGCTTAAAGGTTGCCAAGATTAAGAAGTTTAGCCAACTGTATAAATAGGAATGGAATTCAAATAAGGCCAGTAAATACCAAACCCCTTCATTTATGAGTTACAGGAGTTCTGAATGGAAACCCCTACAATTGAAAAAAAATGGATGCAGCAGCCAGAATTTTTGTCTGGAATGTCTCTGCAATATACATAGCAGAATGATGTTCTGTTCCTGTCTCAAATACACCCTACTATATTAAACCGTTTCCCTTGGGATCAAACAGACTGTGTCAAATTCTGCAGTGAAAGTCTGATCCAAACTTCATCTCAGTCTGTAGAAATATTGCAACTGATTTCTGTGGGCTCTGGAACAGGCCCATATTGACATCCATTCAACTTCATTGAACTAAGTTTTCCTGGGGACCTGCAGGTGCCAATATAGGCATAATTACTTCAAAATCAAGCATGAAGGCCACTGCCAGTCAAATCACATCACAGTGAGGAAATGACAGCAGAATCAATTCATTACTATTTATCTAGATATAAAAGACCTCAAGTTTCCAAGTTCACTACTATATTTTCCAGGTGAAGAAAACTTCCAAGTTGCCTTTGATACCTCAGAGATTTTTCAGTCTGAGTCACAAACTACTTCTTTATCACAGGCCTCTGAAATAATTATAAGGTTTGCATGAGGATGATAAGCTTACTAAAAACATGCACAAAATTTAATATATTTGGGACTTTTGGGTATCTGCTAGCAGCCAACATCAAGTACCTAATTTTTTTCTGCCGTTAAACTCATATTAAAGTCCCACTGATCATCAGCAGGAATTAAACATGAGCTTGCCCTTGGGATTTGGCATTCTCTGATCACCAATTCAGTTCTTTGCTGACCTAGTGGTCAACACACCCTTTTTTTATAACAGGTCATCTCACTTGCTTGAGACATTTATTTCCACATGTAACGCCATAATTTCAAGGAGACTTATCTGGGAACAAGGATGACTGTGTAAATATAAAATACAAGGTCTCTTTGGGGGTTAATATGTTCTGAATTGGGATGTTATTGTAAAAAATTATTTGGGAAAACCCAAAAGAGAATTTGCAGGCAAATCCATGGAAAACATTAATCTGTTTTAGGAAAGGAGCTTAGTACTAACATCAACAGAAATCTTTACAGAGTGTTTCTTAGGTGTGCTTACATACATTAAGACTAGAGATAGATAATGCCACCCATACCTTCTATAATCCCAAAACAGAAGATATTAATCTGGATTTTAATAAGGCATAAAGAAAATAATTGCACAGAATACTTGAAAATTCAGTATTAAAATGATACTCAGCATTCTACAAACTTGTCAGGGATAGGATTCCCTCCTGCTGCACAGCCCCAGATAACAGCAATTAATTTTACAGAATCCTGAGTCTCTTTGTAAGCTGTAAGAAGAGATGGAGTAAACATCAGCAGAGACTGCGGCAATGCAAAGAGCACTTGCACAACCCTGAGAACTAGCAAAATGAACACAAGTATCACACTGACTATTAAGTGCCTGCAGTCCAATTCTTCCTTTCAAAACAGTAATGATTTTGTCCCATCCATTTATTCTGAAGCAGTCAAGGCTTTCTTGATCGACCACAATTAAATACCATCAGGTATATTTGAAACCTGGGAGTTCTACACATTTCTCAGAGACGATGGAAATAGCATAGCCCTGTAGTTCCTTCTCTTCAAGATGCTTTCCTTCCCCATTCAGAGATCTAGGAATCCTCCTTTTGATAGAATCTACACAAAGGTACATTTTACAAGTATGCCCTTGTTTACCCCAAGTATGCCCAGGTTTGAGACCTGTTTACAAACCAATCTGTTTTCAACTTATTTTGCATGAATCCTCCGCTGGAATGTTGGTAATATGACCTCTGCACATCTGCCAAGAGCTAGGAGATCAGTTTGATACCCAAAGCATTTCTCTCCCTCCCTTTCCCTTGCCGTGATCACCGAAAGCATCCGCAGTCGAAGCGGTTGCACCTTCTCACACCTGCCCTGAGCCGGGATTTTCGTTTGCAGCCCTGAGTCCCAGTCCCCTCCCTTCTTCCACGACAGCCCGAGCCATCCCGCCGGGCGACGCGGCCCGGGGCAGCCCCCGCGCAGCATCCCGCGCCGCGCAGCACCCCAGCCCACAGCCCCGTGCCTCCGCCAGCGCTGCCTTGCTGCGCCCAGTTCCGCAGCCAGAGAACCAGGCTCTCTCCGCGCTAGGTGCGCCTCTTTTTTTTTTTTTTTTTTCTTTTTTTTTTTTTTCTGGGGTGGCTGGGAAGAGCAAAATCAAATTGGCCGCTCATTTGAGCACAAGTGAGCAGCATCCTCTGGAATGCAGAAGACAGCCAGCCGAGCCGGGCGCCCGTGGGAGGTCGGTCGGGCGTGCCTCTTCTTCCGCCCCCGCTCCGACCGGCCCGGTCCCGGCGCAGAGCGGCCCTGCCGCCCGCGCAGGCACCGCCTCCGCGGCGGAGCGCGCCCGCCCGCCAGCGCCC
>VZUI01057660.1:0-25340 GCA_013401135.1 Cettia cetti | reverse complement strand
CCAGCTGGCCATGGACCAGCACCCCCAGGGCTCTCCCCACTGCTGCTCTCCAGCTCCCCAGGCCATACACACAGCCATAGTATTGCCCTTGTCCCAGGGGCAGCACCTTCCTTGTTAAAGTCCATATGGCTGGTGGTTGCCCATCTCTCTAATTTGTCAAGGTCTCTTCAGGGCCTCTCTGCCCTCGAGGATATTCTGTCAGAATATAAGTGTAGGAGTTTCCAATGCTTAACTAATTCAAGAAAGAACAAGTAAAATGAAAATGAAACAAGCGCCTAGTGTAGGTACCTCTTACTTCATTTATGTGCCTACACACACAGGGTATCCTGACTTCCTTTACGAGACACCCAAATATTGCAGGCACTTTGGAAAACTTCAACTGCTTGTTGGCTCATGAAGAATTCTTCAAAATGTATTGGCCAGAGCTTTCTCAGTCTGAGATGTACTTAAAGTATATTTATGTTTTTAAAATCACACTCAGACATGCTACAAAGGTCTACATTGTATCTAAATTGAATCTAAGAAATAGCTTTCAATAGATACAATTCCCACGATATAATGGTGAAGAGAAATATTTCTAAGCCAGTTCAATATCTTCGTTGTCATTTGTTTTGAGAAAAGTCTTGAGACAAAAACCTGCAGTGATCCTGAGACTGATGTAACCCCAAAAATACATCAGGAAGCTGCAGCAGAGATGTTAATCTTGTTCTAAACAGAAATAATTTACTGCACCCTCAAATGTGGCTCAGTAACATATGTTTATAAAATAATAGATAGAAATATCAAAAAACCCAAAAGCTGTAATTAGATTAGACTAGAAGGATTGTGAAATCATGAGGCAAATCAGATTAATTTTCTCAAGATGATTACTGTGTCTGCTAGATATGAGATCAGTGTCACAGGGAATTTTGTGATAATTTATATTTTGGACACACACTTTTGAATATATTTAACTTTTGTTTATTATTGTGTTTTGGGTAGAAACCACTAAAAATGGGAACTGGATGTTGTTGGATTAAATTTTGAACTCTGTTGAGAAAGAAAAGGCTCAGACCAAAAGTCTCTAATGTTTTACAAAGCTGAGATAGTGCTTTTAATCTGAAGTTAAACTAATAAATATCATTATAAATTAATCTTTGATTACCATTCAGTTTACTGGTGGCCCCATTTAAGTTGCAAGAATGTTCATAATTGTCAGTTTAGATGTGCCTGTACAATTTATATTACTGGGGCCATAGTAACTGACTTCAATTTCAGAAATAAAACTAAAACCAGCAAAAGTTTCAACACCTGGATGAAGATCCCAATGTAGATGTTGATTTTAACAGCTGAGACCCTCATGCACTTGAAAGATATATTGCATTATCTCTTCTACTTCTAAATTTTTAGATAAATTATTATTTCCTTTGGCTATATGAGAAATTATGGAAATTGACAGATATTTGAATAGTGATTTATTTTTAAATGTCATTTTTATTGTATCTTTAAAGAACTCCAAATCACAAAGCATTCAGTAATTCTATTAAAAACTTTATGATGTCTCTCTAATCCACTGCTTGAAATATAAATTTTCCTTTGAGCAATCTCTAGCTGCTTTTTAATAAGAATATATCAACCTATGGTGAAATATGTCAGTGCTTTCAGACCTGTTTGGGTCACTTTACTTTATATAGATCAGCCTGAGGGGTTTTATAAGGAAAATTTAAAATTTGAACTTGTTCATCTAATAATATATCTGAGACAGAAAGTTTAGATCCAGATTTGACTTTTAAAAAATTCATCTGGTGTTCTGTTTCAGGATTATAAACAGAAATATTCATGTTAAAAATGTTGAACAAGGAAAACCTCTAACTCTATGCATATGTCCATGCAAGAAGGAATAAATGGTCAAATGGCCAAAACTTCTCCATTGCTATAAATTTTGTCCTCTCCCTCCCAGTGCAGGAGCTGCATCAGCCCTTTACTCACCTGTAAGGTACAAAATTTAAGTATTTGGGGCTGAAAACACCTAAAATTCAACCATAGCCCTCTAGGATGGCCCTTGATGCTCCTTTTTCTCATAGGAGAGTTTTTTCCTTCTGGAGTGTGATCTCAAAAGTATTAGCACTACCATTATAATGACTTTTTTTTTAATATTGTGCAGAAAAGTGATTTTCTAAACCCCACATGGCCGAGCTAAAGGCATATGAGTGTTGTACATTGAGTAGAGGGCTTATTTTCTGTTTTTCATAGGCTGAATCTATAAATTGTTTCTTCTTCCACACAGAACTAAGATCTGAATATTTTTTCTAGACCAATATATGGCAGTGCTGCTCATCATTGGCATCTTTTTTTGATAGTGTATAGATGGGGTTTTAACAAGCCTTGTACTTATATGAACTGTAGAATTCTTATTCTACCCTCATCTCCAACTTTCATGTCCTGTGTTGCCTCCTTACAGAATACAGTGTCTAGCCACATGAAAATACACCTGCAAGAGCTAAAATTGTCAATTTTGTTCTATTGCAACTGACATACTGAAGGTACATACTGAATGGTACATTTTTAAACTTATAAATTTGGAATTGCTTTCCCTATCCACCTTCCACTTAAGATGCTTTTTTCTTTATCCAAAATAGAGAACAAAAGTAAATCAGGCAGTATATTAAATGGCTGGAGACTGAATATCATCTACTATGCAGTACTGAAGAATTATAGCCAGAATTTGGCATAAGGCTTACCTCTAATTCCCGTATACAATATTTTGTTAACATATATATACTACTCTCAGCATAATTCATCTTGAATTAGAAAAGTGAAGGAAACTTATCCAAACCTAAATGGGAAGAGTAGCAAGTCAGAAGGGAATCATCTGGATTGCTGACAAACTGGGACAAGTAATGACTATGGCATGGTCACTAATGCAGACTGAAATAAGGTGCTTGTCCTCTCTTTATGGGAGAGGGACAATTAATGATAAGATCTGGAGCCAGGACAGTCTGTGCATCTGTTCAGTGGTTCAAATGCAGAAGAAACTGATTACAGAACTATATATTCTTAAAAGAAGAAAAGGCCCTGAGGCAACTCAGTGAATCCTCAAAATAAGCCTGGCAACAGATGACACTGCACCTCCAATTTAAACCAGAGGGTCCATTTCTGCTGGATAATGGTTCTGGTGGGTTTCTAGTCCAGTTCAGCATGTCATGTCCTCACTGAAATCCTTTAGAAAAGCAGCCAAGAGCTAAAACAATTTCTGTCTAAAAGTCATACCTACATGTTTTTCAGTGGTCTTCTTCTCATCAGTCTCCAGGGTCTGCAGGTTGCTTTTTTCTGCTACCCGAAGTTAAATCTGAGATAGTAACAACAGGAAGAGAAAAGAGAACACTGAGGATAATTGAGTGATGTGACCTGAGCTATATCCAGGACCACAGGAAAGAGTGGAGATTTGGATTTGCTATTCCCAAAGCGAATTTCTAGAGATTCAAGTGGAGCCAGACATCCACCTCAGGGTATAGACTACTTGTGCTGGCTGGAGTCAGGACTCACAGATTATCCTGTTGCACTAAAGCCTATATAAACTTTCTACTAGACCAGGTTACTCCAAGCCCCATCCAAACCTGGCCTTGAGCACTTCTGGAGAAGGGGCAGCCACAGATCCTCTGGGAAGAATTGGTTCTCAGACCAAATTACTGTGAGGCCCTGATTATTACAAAAAAAAAACCAAAAACAACAAAAAAAAAAACAACAAAAAAAACCCATAAACAAATGTACAACGCCATCAATAAACCACTGTTTTCCTAATCACAAAACTACATTTCAGCTGCTTTTGATTGCTATCATTATAAATTATTCAGAGCTTGAAAGCATCAATTAATAGTGAAGAACTAGAAATTTTAAAATGCTTATTTTTAAACTTCATATTTTTGCAAGCTGTCATCCTCTCATGGACTTTAGAGTTTGGCTTTCCTAAAAAGAAGTTGAAAAATATCTGAAACACTAGGGCTTTCCAAGTATTCTCAGTCATATTTAGACATGCTGTAAATTAAAATTCACCCATGGCTTGCTGGAATTAGACAATGTTGTAGCTAATTTAGGCGTGTAGTCTCATATTTCTTGTGATTTATAAAGAGATCAGACTAGTCTGTTTGCATTGCATATCTAATGCCTTGAGCTTTTTCTAGTACTTTCTCTTTGTTTCTGGTACTTGATTATCATTATCCGTTTGAAGGATTAAAGGCATCACAGATGTATTCCTTCATTTTTGTGTTTTGCTTATACTTTGCCTTATCTACCTTTTCTGTGCTACAGACAACATCTCTACAGCTCAGAAACTGACACATTTAAACTACCTTTCCCTTTGAAAGTATAGCAACATTTGTACATTTAATGAAAAGTTTTGAGAGGTCCCTGACTGTTGTATTTCAGTGACATGGAGACATGAGTATAGAAAATGTGCAGAAGGTTGAGAGGAGGCAAAGCACTATTTCCAGCCAAAATGCTGAATAATTATTAGCTGCCAAACAGAAAGAGATTTTTAAAGTGTATTTTAAAACTTATCTTTTACTTTTCATTGTCTTGTGAGTGTAAATTTATGGTGGCATTCCCAGGCTCACCTTGACACACCCTGCCTTTATTCTCAATGCATGTTGGCCAACATCTTCTTTATCCCTTGCAGATGTAGTCTGCAACCCACATCTATAGGAATGTGGTGAACTATTTCTCATCCTTCTATCCAGATCCTGGGGTTATTCTATTTCTGGTCCTGAATCTGGCAAGAAAATGGAAGACAATATCCATCTCTAGGTGCTGCAGAATCCACATGTTGGTCGTGCAAGGCAGGAACTGTTTCTCTGCTATGGATGGAAATGGTTTTCTGTGGGCTATTGAAGATGTTGCTGCTTCTATCTACAGCCACTGGTCACACATAAAATGGACAAGTGGGCCTCTGGCTGTAGGCAGAGATTTCTGTTTCGAAGAGAGCTGCAACTGCACGGGGATGTGTAAGGTAGGTTTGTGTTAGCCAACACTGTGGCACTCACTGGCCAAGGAATTGGCAAGATGGGCCAAGCAATCAAAACAAGAAAACATCATTACTGACAGATCAGCACTCCCAATGCCTTACCCAATAGCTCTACAATCTCTAGGGAGGCTTATTTCTCCTCTTAATTCTCCTTCACTTTCCATCTCATGGCTACTGCAGCCAATGATATCTTTGACCTTCACAAGGTGGTCTCACTGTGGGTGCATATGAGGTGCCACAAAGTATATCTCCTTGTTGTCTACTCTACCATTTGGGTGAGGAAATTGTCCCTGATGGTCTCCAGGAATCTCATGGATTGCTTATGCCCTGCTCCAGTGGATATCAGGGTGGTTGAAAAACCCCATGAGGACAAGAGCTGCTCCTACCTGTCTACAGAAGTCCTCATCTGATACACCACCATCACAAGAGAGATGCAGAGACCACAGCAGAGTCGGAGAGGGAAAAGATGAAGTTTAATTTTCACTTTCAGTTTATATCGATTTTCAGAAATGAGACCACATTGGAAGACTGAGGTACAACCTCTTCACTTCCACTGGTCTGAGAAAGTGTCCATCAATTGTCTCTCTTAAAAAGAGGAATGTAAACAATATAGATAGTTACAGAAAAACATTACTTTGTTTGCAAGAAAATGGGTGAGAAATTCTGACTCCAAATTAGAAGTCTGAAAAACAGCATGACACTCATCCACTTGTACTTTCCAGTCAGGCAGCCTGGAGCAGACCTTTACCTGCCTCCTCTAATCCCAAGCCATAAACTCTCCCTTGTCTCCTCACCCATCCTCTGGCACAGCTTCATGCACCCTAGATGTTTTCCCACAGGAAGGGCAAGGCCCATTGCCCCTTTTTGCATCCTCTCATTCCTGCAGAGCCTGTATCTCTTCATTGCAGTGCTCTGATCATGGTATCCATTCCACCTTGTCTCCCAAGACTTGGGGCCTAACTTGGGATCCCCACAATTGCACAGGTTGAGAAAATAGGGAGGGTAGCTTACCTGGGCTTGTTTCTGCCTCCAATCAGACATATAAAATAATTCTGTCATTTTTCTTTTATTTCTTCCCGTTATATTTTAACACAAGTCATCTCAGTACAGTCATTGAGACACACAACTTTGATTTAGTCTCACTCTGCTGTCTCCTTTTTAGTCCTTTTTTCTATTAGTGGGTCACTCCAGCTCAGGATATTCTGTGATTCTCTGGTTCCTTTTTCTATGTTACTGAATTGTTACACTTGTAAAAGCATGTTTCACCAAGATTCAGTTTCCTGCACTTGAATTGAGGGAAAATCTATTGAATACCCCTAAATTTGTGTGCCTGCTATTGATCTAAGATATCACAGCTTCACAACAAACAGTTGGAAAAAACCTACATTAATCTCTTCTGGGTTAAGGAAACCCATCAGCTTCCCAAGACAACGAAGCAGTGACAGATTTGGGTTGTTTGGCTCATCTCTGTTTACCATACAGTTTAAGATATTGAACTATGTAATTAATGATTTGCTAAAATATAATCTCCTTGGATTACCTTTCATTGTCAGTGCAGCAGAAAACATGATCATTCCTCTTAAAGGCTTACTAGGAGAATTATCTATACTTTAAAGAGAGTTAAATTCATAGCTTCCTGAAAAGAATTTTATTTTCCCAATTACCTTTTATCTTTCTGCAGTTTTCCATTAGAAGGTAAAATAACATCATCTATCTCTGTTAGGCACCACAGTCCAGAAAAATATTGCTGAACCTTGGATGTCATTAGGATTAAATATTCTTTCTCTTTTTGTTTCGGGAAAACTGACACTTTTGAAAAGATAGATACAAGCTGGGTGTCACTTCAATTAATTAGACCCTGACCTCTTCTCTTTCCTGTCTTATAAAGAAATCTGCATTAACATTTTAAACAGGGATTACCAAAATTAATCCAATGCACATTTTCAGAGAGAGAAAGCTGAGATGATGGTTAATAATTTAACAATGCAGAAATCAAATGATAAAACAAATTTTCCCTCTTAGTTTTAGTGTAAAATATACCCACCCAGGGATTTGGGTTTTTTAAAGATGGGATTAAAGTGATTTGTCCTGTTTTCTCTTCTGGCTCAAACCTATGTGCACTAGATGGTGTAGCTGAAAGCACCAACCCAGAGGCATCTTTAGAAACCATTTGGCTCAACAAAGAGGTTTAAAAGGATTCTTTCAGGATGTAGAATTCCATAGCAACAAGTTCCCATTGCTTTTAGTAGATTCTGGCTGCATGACAAGCTGAGTTTTATGTCCGTATATATACTGCATGACTATGTAGATTGCACAATGTATATATATGTGTGTGTGTGTGCAAAGAATTTGCAAAAAAACTGAAAAAAAGTCTGCTCTCTTCTGCATTGTGATGCAACAGTATCTTTGAAGCTCCAAAATTTCAGAAGAGGTTGTCATAATCGTTTTGCATCCCTCTGACACAATGCCACAGTAGTTCAGTTGGTCAGAACAGGGAGCTGACAACACCAAGGACGTGGAGTCAATCCCCGCATGGGCCATTCACTGAAGAATTGGACCCAAAGATCCTTGTGGGTCCCTGCCAGCTCAGAATATTCTGTGATTCTGTGATTCTTCAGAGGTCTCAAATTCTCATCTCCATCCAGAAGTCCCTTTCCCTCAGCTAATGCCAGTAAATTGTGTCCTGTCTATCCACAGAGTGCAGTTATTTAACAGAACAACTGGTGATCCCTCGAGAGCCAGTGAAGCAGTCTTCCTTAAATTACGTGTGCCAGGATTTCATCATGGCTGGTTTCCAGTAGCTTCAGTACCAGACTTTTGTTACTTCCCTTAGGAAATGCTTCAGCAGTTAAAATCTCTCTATTAGGAAAACTTTCTTTGATAACTTCAGTCTGAATACACTAAACTCAGGGGGAGAAAGAGAAGTGTCTAAGCCATGAAGTCTTCAGTTCAGGATATGAAGGTTAGAGTTCAGCATATCCTCCCAGCCTTTTTAAAAACTTCCCCCTAAAGGCTGTGTATGTGGCACAAGTTTTGTGCTCTTCTGTAGTGTGAGCCTGATCAGAGATTTCTTTTTTTGGCTGGGGAAAGGAAACCTAGATTCTTTTAAAAACAGACCTTTGTGCGACAAATAAATTTTTTTTTCTGGTGTGTAAAAATACATCCAAATATTTTTGCTTCTGTTCTCAATGAAGGCTTATTCATCTTACAAAATATATAAAATTTGGGATGCAATGCACTTGAGAGCTTAGAGTTGCCCTACACAAACTATACATCAACTGGTGCTAATGAATTAATTCTGCTCTCTCAGGTCATCTAGTTCAAGCTCTGTCTAGCGTATTTCTCAGTATTTCCAAACGTGATATGCTTCCACATAACTACTGACATTCTTAGCAGGCAAGTCAAAACAGTTCTCCAGTCGCATTCAATTTTGCATTTTTCAAGGCACTAATTAAACTTATTAAAAAGGAAAATATACAGTTAATGTGAAATTTACAACAAGCAGTTATTTGTTTTCAAAACCCAAGCTGTCTCTGTTAATCTTGCAGAAAGTAAACAGCTTGATATATATATATATGTATATATCTCATATTATGCTGCTATATTTGGTAGAAATATATATAAAAATTTCAAATGCATGTAAATAATAAGACTCTTTGAGCTTCCTTCTCAAATCGCCTCCAGTTCATTTTTTCTCCACTGCAAAAGTACACAACTTATAGATTGTGTACTTTTAAAGCCTCAAGAAGTCTAATTCAGAATTTCTAAAAAATAAATAAAATAAAATACGAAATGAAATAAAAATTAAATAAAACTGAAATTCTTTTAAGACTCATTACCAAGCAACATTAACTCATTATTTAGTTATTTACTTCTTTAAAAGTATTTCTGAGATAGCAAAAAACATTAATGCTTCTGTATCTGTGGTACTAACTACTGTAATATTTATGCCAAATCCTAGTAATACATGGAGCTTATCCTAGATAGAAAAGGCACTGAATTAAATGGCAGCAGCATATAACTAAATATTTTGCTAGCACAAAGGTGTTGTATAATTAAATATCTCTGGTCCAGCAGGCAAGTTTTCTTGCATCTTGTGAAATTCCTACATGTTAAATCAGTGCTGATTCATTTTCCAATGTATGAATAAGCAAGCAGACGCAGGAAGCTGAGTCAACTTTAATCAAATTTTTAAAACCACTTAGCATCTCTAGTAAAGCATATTGCATGAGGAGTAATGGCAGGCAAAATGCAAATAGGGAATATATTAGGAGACGGCAATTAGAGATTGTCTTGGCCACAGAATTTTTGAAATTGCCATGCAATGTGTTTTAAAATAGTTGGAGAGGGTTCCATTAAAGCCATGCCTTGACTTTCTGTAGCTCAGGGGGGTGTCTCTTGCTGTTCTGTCCTCAAAACATGTTATGAAAATGTAAATAGTTAGAAAGGGCAGGACAAACAGGCATTGAAAAAGATTTTGTTTCTATCTCTAGTCATTTTCAACAAATTCCCTGTATGTTTCCATAGATAAATTTCTGGGAATTGTATGCATGATTACTTTTGCCCTTAAATTCTTCCACTGCTGCTCTGTTGCCATTTCTGTGCATCCTGCAAGCAGCAGCTTTGGGTTTTTTCAGAGGCACAGTGCTTGAAAATAGGACAGGCAAATAGCAGAACAGATTGCACAGAGTCTGTGCTGTCTCCTTCCTTGGAGGTTTTTGAGTCCTGACTGGACAAAACCTTGAGCAACCTCATCTGAACTGCAGCAGAGGCCTTCTGTGGCCCCTTGTGTGATTATCTGAAAACAGGGGAGAGAGGTGATGGAGAGAAGGGTGGTCTAATGAAATGGGATAAGCACCACTTCAGATATGGCTGTCAGAAGCAGAGGTGTTTTGGGTGGTTTGTGTCATGATGTCTCTCAGCTGGCATCTTTTTCCTTGATATGTAAGAGTTATATACCAGAATGACTGAAATTAAATCACAGAAGACGTAAAAACAGGTGGCAGAGAACGATTCCCTGATGAAATGAATACAAAAATGTCATTAAAAATGCTTCAGGCTTGAGACTTGATATTTTGGAAATATTTGTAATGAATCAATCTAAAGATTGGGGATTTGAAGCCCAAAGGGAGCTTTGGAGATACTTGTCAGAGCTTGGCAGTGAGTAGAGGCAGAGGATGAGGAGTTGATGTTGCAGTTGAGCACCACTGACTCTGAGACAAGGAAAGTGCCTCAAGAGTGCAGGCTACTGCTCCCACCCCACAGATCGAGGTCAACAGGCCAACAACAGGTTAATAAACCTCATCAGGAAAGATAAAAAATTAGGAGAAGTATACAGGAACTGCTCCCCCCCCCCCCCCCCCCCCCCCCCCCCCCCCCCCGCATATTTCCTTAGTTCATTTTGTGCCTTTTTGGATGAAAGAATAAAAACAATCTCCTTTGTAGAAAATGTCTGCTAATCATTTAAGCAGCTCACTGTCTACCAATTCTGAAAAAATAATTCATGGAGCGTTAAGCTCACAGAGCCTGATGCATTGTGATATTTGGAGACAGAGGTAAATTGTACTCAGGAAAGTCTAAGACTGAGTGTAAGTCTGTGTCTGCTCTTGAGGAAGGTGAGACCAGCTACCCAAGTAGTTCATTGAGACAATGGAGAGAGTTTTATCTTGTAGTAGTGTAAGTTATTAGCATTCCAGCTAGACTGATTTTGCTGACACTCTTTTAGAGCTGTGGTTGTAGCTCTTCTTCTATTGTGTCTTATTGAACAACAAAATACATTCACAAGTCCCCAGGGAAGGTGAGACAAACCTTACAGAGAGCTGAGGAGAGAAATTTAACATCAGATGATTGACATGACCTTCGAATGCCTAAGCTGTGATGTGTTGACTCCCCTTGGGTGATGCTTTCCTTGGAACTGAAAAACACCCTTCTAGAGATCCACCAGGATGAAAAACAACCTATCATTTGTGGAAGCACTCCTGTATTCCAGGTGAACATTTGCAGGATGCTTTCAGAGGAGAAGAGGGCAAAACCAAACAGGAATCAGGTTTAATGTGAGAAATATTGCTTTTTCTGTTCTGGATTTGTGAAATCGTCTTTAATTTGAAATAGTTTTGTAATTGTCCTGCGGACGAGATCCAACCATTAGAAAATCTTCTGGTACTTTATTTTCCTTGTCAAAGTATGCTGAAATTTAAAGAATGAATAACACTTTCTATCATCACCCATCATCTCGGGAATGGGTTGCCTGGGACTGCCAGGACCGTGTTAAGGGCTCATTAGAAGAATTGGAAAAGAGAATTCAACTTTCAGCACAGTGGATTTGGACCATTTTTGGTCCAAATTTCTGTACTATTTCTGGATTTCTCCAGAAAGGAACTGGAGAAGAGACCAGTAGATGCAGTTCTCCTGCTGCTGAGGAAGATGTACTTCTTGCTGTTCTCTTTATGCTGCATGGGGTAGCAGATAGAGCCTTGTTCCCACTGTAGCATCCACTTTGATTGTTTGCCCCTTGATTCCTACCCAGAGGCTCTCAATGTGCTCCAGACATTCCAACCCTTCCATTACATACCCTCTGCTACCCCTCCACCTTCCTGAAGCACCTGGAACCTTCCATCAGGTTCCAGAATCCTCATGCTTTTAGATCTGAAAAGTATTAGGACAGTGTTGCATTTTCAAACATCTATGAAGAGCTGCAGGAACACTGAAACCCTGGTCTGGCCTAAATAAATAAACATAAAATGATGATTTATTTTTATGTGATGTAAAAAAATTTGTAGAATTTATTTTTCATTGACTGGGCGGTTTTTTCTGTGATGGAATTTGAGTCTTAAATTCTATTGCACAATCTACTTCTTAAACTAATTCACACAAAAACCAGAAAAACTTTATTATTAGTAAAGCACAGCTATTTTTACATAATATAAAAAACAGATTTTAGTTCACTTCTAGTAGTTTTCTTCTCATTTTTAGAGTGGAAAAGACAAAGTTTTAATTAAATAAGAAATTTGGCAGGCAATACTTTAGTCATTAATCTGGTCTGGCGCCTTCTGCTATTTGTATAAAAAATGGATTTGTACAATTTTGAAATTCATTCCTAATAAATGACCAATACTTATGTAGGTTTAATAGACTCAAGCCTCTAGTGCATGGAAAGTGGTCAAAGGCTCTTGAATTAATTTTATTCCACACTGCATTACAATAAGGTCCAGTATGGTAACAGATGAGCATCCCAGCTCTGGGATTTTTAAGGTTATTCATCCAGACTTTTTCCATAGCCCACTATAAATCATGTTAGTTCTGTCACAGAACACTGCAATCTGGGGAGCTAAATACCTTATAATCTCAGATCTTCAGTGTCCTTAAGATAATGCTTTATGAAAACCAGATGAAGCCAATGAAGTTTAACAGTTAACCAGCAGGCCTCTGAAGGAGGAAAAGTACCTTCCAAGAAGTTTTTAGGATGCTTTAAGAATACAAAGTCATAGCCATACTGCAGCCCACCTGCTGGGTTTTGCAAGCATTACTTCAGAGCATGGATCTCAGCATGAGCTAATTTGCTATTTTTTTTCTATTTTAATACATACCAGTTCTTATGGTAGTTTAACAGACCGATGGAGGAGAATGTGTATATTAATCTTCTGAACTCTATCCTCGACACATAAACTGCTTCTGTTACCTAAAATACCTCTAATTAATCCCATTCAGCATTTGCAACACAGCATTTGATGCTGTAGTTTTTCCTGAGTAGTCTGAGCTTTACAAAACAGGTTTCTTGTTCTGTCATGGCGCTAGAGGGTCTCCTCAAAATCAGCTCAGAATATTAATGCAGCCACAATTATTCTCATAAAAACGTAAGAAACAAGGAATGATGTACTCAAATTTCTGATGGATATTAATCTAATTTTAAATTGCTCTTCTCTGTATCAAGATTCACAAGTTCTACCCTGTGCAGGACTATAGAAGTAATAGAATAAATAGACAATAGATTGGGGGAGTGGTTGGACTTGATAGTCTTAAAGGTCTTTTTCAAACTAAAAAGTTCTAGTATTTATTGACTACATCCTCTCTGAGTAAGTATTTCTGAGCATCTTAGGAAGACAGATCCTTACCTATGCATTCAGCACAGCAGAGCCAGGATCTTTTTCCAGTAGTTAAGGAAGCAGATATTTCCAATACAGGAAATGCACGGGGATCACACAGTGGGATATGTTAGACTGTTTCTCTATCTATGGTTCCTTTCAGAATGGCAAGGCCTTTCTGAAAAATTGAACTGACAAAAGTTTTCCTTTGTGTGAAAGAAAATTGAGTAAAAACTGGGTGATGGATGAAGGATGTTGTGTATAAACCACACTGGAGTTTTCATTCAGCGACTGAGCTCTGATCCATGAAGTAAATACAGATTATAACATTGCCAGACATGGCTCTGCTGACTACCATAGGTTTTTACATTTTTATCCTTATTAAACTCTTGCAGGGAAAAAATATACATTCCTCACCTATGGAGATGTTTTAAATACACGTAACTTTTTTTTTCTCCTTGTTGGAAATCTGCTTCTGCTGTTTTACCTTTTCTCTTTTTTTTTTTTTTTTTTTTTTTTCCACCAAAGGAAAAAATTACATGTTAGAAGAAACACTGAAAGAGTAATTCACTTCAGCTAAAGTCTGAAGGCTTGGCTTGATGGAGCATCTCAAAAAAGTGAAAACCCAAAGGACAAATGCCTTCAAACCCTCTAGTTAATGTTTGGCCCCAGGTCTAATTGATCATTAACCTTTCAAATTACTTTACATTATGATTTTCAACTGCCTGGGAAAGGAAATTCTTCAGGGAACTACATATCCATTATGCTGTAAATGCCTCTAAGAAAGAACCTCTTGAACGTTTGCTCTAGCCTGGGGTTTTCTGGTCCATGGGAGATTCCCTCCAGCTTTTGGCCACAAAGTTGGGCATTTGTTAAGGGCAGGTGGAAAGGAATGACAACAGGAAGAAAAACTGGTTTGTTTATATAATTTTTTTTTACTCTTATGTGTAATAAAAAATGATAATTTTTTTTAGACTGTATATTTAGCTTTTGTTTTGTGATTTATGTTGTGTTCTGTCAAGCAGGGTGACTGGATCAGGTGAAAGAGCAACTGAGCATGCAAAATTGCAGCAAATGTGATGGAGTGGTGGAGTCAGCATCCCTGGAAGTGCTTAAGAAATGACTGAACATGGTATTTAGTGCTGTGGTTTAGTTGACAAGGTGGTGTTTGGTCACAGGTTGGACTCAATGATCTTGGAGATCTTTTCCTACCTTAATGATTCTGGGATTCTATGAGAGGAAATGGTGTCACATTGCCATCAAGTGTCATCCAGGCCTTAGGGGCAATGGAAAGGAGTCCCCAAGGATCAGCAAGGAATGGGAATCCTTCATCAGCACCCAGAGGATTGCTGAGTGATGGAAATTAAATCTGGAAGCAAGAATTCACCTGTAATTCAGCCTGGAGGCCAGAAGAGCAAGGAGAGAGTTGACTGTTGAGAAGAAGGTTTTTGAGCAACACCAGTGTTCTGATTTTCTTGGAATATATACAATGAAGCTCAATAAAATTTGCTGTGTCTGTAAACCTTACAGAAGTCACTTCCCCTTGTTTCCACACTACTGGGCATGCAGGAGTAATCACAACTGGAGGCTTCAGAAGGGTGGCTCAGGGAGACTTGATAGTGCCTTTTCTCTTGAGTAAGAAAATCTCTGACAGTGAGGATAGAGGACAGGCAGCTCCTCCTCCCTAGTTTTCTGCTGGGTTCTTCTGAAAAAACCCCTTTGTCATGTGAACAGTATTAACAAATACTTTCTGATACCAACTGTGTCATAATCTCAGTCAATATTAAGACTTTCCTATTGTTGCAGGTGAAAGCTGCTTAGTTCACGTAGTTTGCTCTAAATCAGAATTAAAGTGGTTTATTGATTTAGGAGTGACATATCATTAACCAGCAGCAAGGAACTCTGCAACTGTGATCACTCTTAGCAATACAACAGGCAAACAAAAAGTCTAGACACACAATGTCAATGAACACCTACAGAATTCCCAATACCCCTCTATAAGCAGCCTTCTATAGTACCTAAAAGATTCAGTTTTCCCTCCCACTTACACATATTCCTCTTCCTCACAAATGACATCACTTTTGGAACAAGACTGCAGGACAGACCCTCTTCAGACATCTCTGTATTTTCAAGTCAGACATTGCTGACATTCTTAGCTGACATGTTGTTATCCAGCCCTTTTGCCAAGGCTGTGCCATGGGATTGACCACCTCAGAGGTGTTAATAACCCAGTATGAATTAATTAACCTGAAATAGGTTACTTCATCTTCATTCCATTTTTTTCCCTGCAGTCTCTTTTCCTTTAATAACAAGGCTTTAGCTATTTTTTCAAATTTTTGTCGATATTCTCTAAATTCTGCATGTCTTTTCCTGTCACTCTATCCCTTCTTATATTGCCAATATATTTTCCCACACAATTCTCAGAGCAACTGCAGCAGTGCAGTCCCTTGACCTTCAATGAGATAGCGTTCAAAACAAAGGAAAAAAAAATTATTATTTCTTGTTGTTTAGGTTTCTTTGTCCATCCCACATATTATGTGAGGGTTGGAAGATTGAGAGGAAGAGAAAGAGGGTCAGTCTCCTAGGTGATGAGTTTTCACTCAAGGCAATGGAGAAATAGAGTGCTGCTGTAGATGTATTGGCAGATCAGCAGAGGCAGTTCAGTGAAGTATTGAGTGTTAAAGACAAATTCTATTGATCTATAATTAGTACTAGACTCACACATGCAGCCTATCAGGTTACTGGACACATCTCTAAAAAAAAAAAAAAAAAAAAAAAAAAAAAAAAGCTCATGTTGCTGTGCAAAGTCCCAAGTCTTCAGCAATTAACAGCATGTTGTGCTCAAGATGTGATCAGTCTCACCCCTACAGCTCAAAGCTAGATATATTTCAAGGCATTAAATCTCTTCTGGAATATTTGTGGGTGGTTTTTTTTGACTCCTAATGCTAAGAAAGATATTTACCAGGCCTCAAAACTCATTTTCTCCCCAAGAAAAAAAAAAAATCCTTTTAAAATGTCCTTCTAATTGATCCTTATAAGGGTTAAATGCAAATTAGTGAAGCAATTCTGCATTCATTCATGCAAGGTTATGAAGTGGAGCCATTGTTATCCATCAAAAACGTGGTTGAGAAAGAGAATGGGACTAAATTGCTGACATTGGGAGGCACACCTGGATATTGTCAGGTCCCATCCTCCTGCTCAAGCTGGATAAGCTATGGCTGGGTGTCCAGAATTCTGTCCATTTGAGGCTTTAATATCTCCCAGACTAGAGACTCTAAAACCTTTTTCAGTGTTTGATTGCTTTTATAGTAAAAATGTGCTTTCTTATGTTGAGACAAAATTTCATGGGTCTAAATTCAATCAGGTTTTTGTATATTCAAAAAATTTTCTTCTGAGCCATTTAATCTCCAGACTAAACAGTCCCAGGCCACTTAACCTCTCCTTGCTCCAGCCTCTTAGCCATCTTTTTGGCCCTAAAAAACATAACTAATTTTCAAGAGTTTACTATAAAATTTGCCTACTGATTGCCAAATTTTTTATATAAATTAGGGAGTTTTTCCTGTCTTTTTTCTTTTAACACTAAGCTTGACTTCATTTGAGGCTCTAGGGGCTTTTTGTTTTCCTTTAAGTGATGCTATAGAGGAACAAATATTATTCCATTTTTATTACCATTAGAAGAAACTACAGAAGGTCCACTGAAGAAGTTTCCACTCAAAGAAACTACAGAAGGTCCACTGAAGAAGTCTCCACTCAAATATATTGTTTTATTCCTGAAATTTTAGGCATCAGAAGTCATAAGCATAAAAAGAAGCTCTCATAATTTCCTTTTCCCTCTTCCTCTTAAACACACAGCTAATCTGGAAGTATAATGACATCTTTGTTTTCCTTCCAGAGAGTTTAATTCCAGCAGGATCCTCTAGTAGTCTGGTCACATAAAAAACCCCTACAATTTTCCCCCAAGCACTATCAGGCAATGCACTCAATAAGATTGAAGCTTTGAGTAACTTCAGTAATTTGAAGATAATGCTGCTAAAACTCTCATTGGTCTCCCTGGTTTGCTGGAGAATCTTTCAGATTGTTCCATCTGCTCTTGGATATGTGAATATGTGGAACAAGAACCTACCAGCTACATGAAGATGTATTTGTTGGTTATACAGCCAATTAGAGATGGTAAATCTCTTTCTTAACAATTAACTGTCTTTAAAAACTTCAAAGGAAACATTTCCACATTTTTCACAAAGTGAACAGCATTCAGCTACAAATAGATAACAAATACTTGGGAAAATCTTGATAAATAAAATTTCAGAAATTAGAAATTTCTTTCAGATTTCTTTTTTTATTTTTTAAGCATGCATTTTAGAAAATAGAAATTGTTTTTTCTGACGAGGAAGAAGCTGATTTAACTTAACTTTATTTCTGGTTTTATAGAAATGGACTCACTCTTACACAATTCTAAACGAGAAAATACTTGAAAGAATTTTTTCTAGATAGTAACATTTTAAGTTCTCAACAATAAATTGAGTTCTTCTTTAAATAATTTTGAATTATCCCAGAAACACTACTATGTGGAGCTACACTCCTGTAATGTTCTAATATGGGAGTTGAAATATTTTATTATCATTTCATTGGAAAATCTCTTCCACAATATCAGTAAACTCAATAGGTTCTCCATCCTGATTTAAAAGTCTTATTTGATGTCTTTTCAAAGTGTCTTTGCAGATTGGAACTTGTAATGAATAGGTTTGAAATTTTGACACTGATGGGTAAAATGTGTCAAACAGTTCATGAGCGTGGACAGTTGACATGACGTGCCATAATGGAAAAAATACTAAAATGGAAATCATATTTTGAATAAAGATTTATATTCTCAAATGAAGCTCTTTTAACTGTCATCTTTGCAAAATTAAAAAAGCCAGTAGAAAAGTTAAACAAATGTAAAAATATTGATTTCCCACAAAGCAGAAAGTGATTTTCAACCTGTTGTATCTTAAATATCAATCAGTAGGATGGGACGAAACAGTTATGTCTGTCAGTGGTTTCTGGGATGATTATTGTTATTATTTATGAATTTGTGGGAGGGTTGTTTGGTTGGTTTTTTGTTAAAGACAAGACATTCAAGGGATACAAGTCTATTTCTCACACCAGTTACCTCACTGCCATAACCCGCAGCTATATGTGAAAAATAAATCTTTCTAAACTCACAGCTGGAAAGGATGCGAGCATCATAGGCGCAGGGGGACTCTGCAGGATGGGGAAGGGTCCAGGCAGGACATAAAGGCCTAATTCCAGAGTCTGCAAAGAGAGTGAAACTCCATGAAACAAGATCTCCTTGTGCCTGGTGAATTTGCTGTCCCGGAGAAGGAGGGGAAAGCAAAGGATGGGGAGTATTTTATGGAAAGCTGTAAAGAGATTGCTTTAATTGCTTTTTAATCACATCTTGCTTCTCCATGCCCAGGAAAGGCTGAGGGAGCTGGGGCAGCTCAGCCTGGAGAGGAGCCCCAGAGAGAGGGTCCCTCAGCCCTGGGTGTCCCTGGGTGTCCCTGGGTGTCCCTGTCTGTCCCTGGGTGTCCCTGTGCGTCCCTGTGTGTTCCTGGGTGTCCCTGTGTGTTCCTGGGTGTCCCTGGGTGTCCCTGTGTGCCCCAGAGCCAGGGCAGGGTCTGAGCTCAGCAATTCCCCTGCACAGGGGCACAGCTTCTGCCCTGGGCAGTGCCCAGCCCTGAGCAGAGCCCAGAGAGGCTGTGGGGTCTCCTCCCTGGGGCTGTCCCCGAGCCCTGGGGACACTCTGCTGTGCCCTGTGCTCTGGGATGGCCCTGCTGGAGCAGGCCAGCCTGGCCCCTCCTGGAATTGTGTGTGATTCTGGTGTTTGTTCTTACAAAAGGCAGCCTTAGTCGGGCTGTGGCCTCTCCAAGATGATTTCTTGGGGGGAGGCAATGATGGGTATGGAGCAAAAACTGCATCCAGAGAACAGACTTTTTCCTCCTATCCTTTCTCTCTACCCCCATGACAGATGAATAGTAAGAAAGCAGAATGATTTATTTTTATGTAAGGGAGGAGCTGGGCTTGCTGTGCCCTGATGAGGACTGTGTGTTGGGATGGCAGGGACCTCCTGGAGTCATGCCTGTTGAGGGGTCAGTTTTCTGCTGTATTTTGTGTGTTAAGCAACAAATGTCATGGCCAAATAAAGACAGGCAATGTTGTAGGGATGGGACACAGATATCTCAGCAGTTTTTAGGAAGCTCTGCCTGTTTTGGCATCAGATTGCCAGAGAGTAGGTTTAGATTGGCCATTAGGAAGAAATCCTTCCCCATGAGGGTGAGGCCCCTGCACAGGTTGCCTTGTGAAGCTGTGGCTGCCCCATCCCTGGAAGTGTTCAGGGCCAGGTCAGATGGGGCTTGGAGCAACCTGGGCCAGTGAAAGATGCTCCTTCTTGGGGCCAGGGTGTTGGGATGAAATGAGATTTAAGATCCATGCCAACCCAAACCATTTTGAGATTCTATGATTCTATGTTCCACAAAGGGGATGTCAAAGGTCAGAAAAAGTGCAGAGCCTGAGTGTGCTGAGGCTGTCCTGATGTATGTGCATTGATGTGAGGTGGTCAGCAAGACCCTGGAGTGTGGTCAGTGATCTTTTTCCTCACTGTAGCGTGCCTGGAAATAAACATAAATAAGTCTGGTGTCAAAGCTGTACAGCTGGTCATGACATGTGTGCCTAAAGGCTTCAGCTCTAGTGGAAGTCCTAGAGGCTAAGATGAATATGGCAGGGAGGTGGGACAAAGCAGTGCAGATCCTGCTGGTGATCACAGTGAAGTGTCTTGTAATTGCTGCCTTGAATAACCTTAGAAAGGTTTGCTTTATTTTCTGGTTTATTTTTTATATTTGTCTGTGTTCTGTTCTGTACACTGTAATAATAAAAAAGTATTGTTACCACCTTGGCAATCCCAGAATGAAATGCTCTGAAATTTTAGTCTAGTTGAAAATATTTATTGCAGTTCTGACAATGAGCACATCCATGATTTACAGAAAGGGAAGGGAAGGGAAGGGACTGAACATCTTTCATTGTTAAAACCTTATTTCACTTTCATAACTAGAATGAGCTGTTAAAAGTTTTTTAAGTACCTCTGTTGATTTTTAACCCAAGTCTATACAAAAACAAGTTAATTGAAGTGTCATGCTGAATGTAGAATTTTGCATTCTGTAAAAATAAATTTAGGGAGGAAATAATCTGTTGTGAGGTTTTTTCAATATTAAGATAAAATTCAATATTTTATTCTTTAAGGCACACAGACCATAAAGAGTTTCTTATTCAGTCATAGGCTAGATGTATTTTGGCCCGGTCTTGAGTCAAGTTTATGGACTCTTTTGCCTTTCCTTCATTCTGTGGATTTTGGTATCAAACTGAAATTGAGCTGATCCAGTCAAGTGAAAAACCTCGTTAACAGAACCTGCTTTTCTTTTACCTAAAATAACACAAACATGTGGCATGAGGGACCATGTTGCTGTACTTGAATATCTCCTTCATCCTCCAAACAAGCAGATAAAATGTGTTTGGGACCAAACACTGTATCATTGAGCAAAGGTTACAGGTGAGCTGTCTGTTGTGAAATGCCACTTCTTTCTTTTTTGCTTGTCTGTTTTTACCACAAAGTCTTTCACTGAGTGAATAATTCAAATTCCAGATGATGTCTTGTCATTGTCTGCAGTGGGCAATTACCTACTTTTATTGGGTTGTCCTGAAGTAAAACCAAAGAAGGAAAAGATAATGTCTCAATAACATTGTCAATTTGCTGGTCCTTTGCTTTTCTGGTAGCTACCATAATTTCCTGAACTCATGTAAAATTATGTATTTGATCTCATTGGGGTAGACCCATAGACTGACTGGGGGGAAGTTCATCTTATTCCTATCCCCTGCCTTGGGCAGGGATGCCTTCCACTAGACCAGGTTGCTTCAAGCACTGTCCAACCTGGCCTTGGACACTTCCAGGAATGCTGATTATATATTGTTTTCTAGGGAACTTCTAGATGTTTCTAGGCAATGGAGAGCACTCAAGGATTAAGAAACCTAGTTTAATGAGATACCTAACCAATTTTTTTCCCTGCCAGCATCTTGTTTTAAACAGGTAGGTATGTCTATGAATGAAAGCAATTAAATTACACGCTTGCTTTAGTAGCCCACTGAAGCAGCTGTAATGAATAAGGAGATGACGTTGTGCTGCTTTTGTTTCACAGAGCAGGCTGCTGTTGCTACTCTGCTTTTCTCCATTTTTATGCCCATTTTTATCACCTGCATTTGTGAATGCACTTCCTGTTCTCAAATCTTCATCAGTAATTCTTGAAATAAACAATTCTGGACAGACAATGATCATTTTGTAACACTTGTTTCAGTCTTCACGTATCACTTTTCTGTTTTGAAAGACACATTTTAATCCATTTGCTTGTCATTTTGTGAATAGGCTAAAAATACAGCACAGAATCCAATAAACCCATTTCTTGTGGCATAGTTCATGTAGCAATAATTTTAACAAAAGGATGCCTTCTTACAGACCACAAACAAATTTTAAATTATTCATAAGTAAAGTCAGGATATAATTTAGCCTCTCTGAATGCAATGGCAAATGTGAGGTAGAGAGGGAGAAATAGAAACAACGAGAAAAAGGGAGAGTAAGAGGGAGAGAGACAGTGGGACAGAGAGATAGATCAAGCAGAAAATATTACCACTCCCTGGACAGCATCCCATTGGTCCTCTTCCTCTGGTCTTTACAGTGGTGAGGGCACCAGTCTTGTCAAAGTGATGGTGGCAGTCTGGATGTGGTGGCAGAAGCCCAGGAAATAGTCAAGGTTCCGGTGGGATGGCTCAGATACCTCCCCTGGGGCAGGTACAGGATGATGGTACACTGGATGATGTAATCACAGGACACTGATGACACCTTCTAAGACCTTACAGCTGCCTCTACACTGGTGAAGTTGAGTTAATTATGGCCCATGAGCAGAGTCTGAATCTTTCATGCTGTGTGTGAATAGCCTGGTTCTTCTCCAGAGGGGAGTTCTCACAGCTGAGCCACTTGTGTAAGGACATTGCATGAGGAGAGGCACTATCCCAGCTCCCAGGATTTGCCCTTATCCTGCTCAACACTCAGCTGCAGCCCTCAGGGATGGGTGGGCAGGCCTTTACAGCTGGGCAGTCAAGTCCTCAATTATTTGAGTCGTGACCCATTAACAGTCCAGTCCCTCATGCATCCCACCATGATTCTCCACACCCACCATCTGCAACCACAGCACCAGCTCAGGGGGATGGAACAGAGGGTGGAGCAGAAGGGACACACCATGGCCAGGCCCTGTTGGAATCTTCACAGGAACTCAGTGGCCCTTTCCAGCTGAGAACAGAGAAGATGTCCTGCTGATGACTGGGGCAAAATCAACCTCCTCAGATGAACTTGGCTTGTTATAACCCAACTGCAATATTAATACCCTCCTGCACCCCAGCGTACACCCTCCTCCAAGGCCCAACCACCCCTCACTGGGCATGTGCTCTAGGGTTTTTTTTTGACTGAACATTTTATTGGGGATTACAGCTTGTCTATGTATTGCTTTGAATACATTTTTGCAGTCAGACACTATCACTGACAACCCTGGACCTTAACCTGTCACCATTTGATATTAATAAGGAGTGTTATTCTGTAAACTGTTGGTGTGAATCCTTCCTGGGCACTGGCAGTCACTGGCAGCAGGGAGCACACTCACATAAAGGGGGAAAGCTGCTGAGGGCTCTCCCTTGTGCTGTTGGCAGAGTTGAGGAAATCTCCTTTTCACATATATAGTGTGACATGCAGAAAATTGTCCAGAAAGATACATTTTGACCACATGAGAATTTAACATTGATTCGTCTATTAGACTGATGACACAAAGAAATTGATTGGCACTGCCAGCACCCCTCATTAAACTGGTATACAGCTAATGATATAGATGAGATATATATATACATCATGATAATAAAACAGTATTTCTACAGTATATTCAGAAAAAAATTCTAAGTAAAAATACATTTTGATGATTACTGTTAATTAAATATTAGCAGTGCTTTAGCATTCTATGCACTGGTTTAAATATGCAAAACCAATTCTATTTTTATCAGTTCTGCAAAATGTTGCAGTTGCTTTTATTTTCCATGATTTAATTTCAACTTCTGTGTCCTCTCTTAATATTTCTATGGCATAGTGCCATCTTGGGGATGCTGTGAGCATCTCAAAGGACATGAAACAGACTGAAAGAAAATCAAAATACTTTTGCTGCACTATGTTGTTGGTGGATCCTAGGACACTGAAAATTAATGTGACTGAAATCTAGGACTCTCTAAAGTACCAAGAGATCACAGCTAATGCCATGTCTGTAGAAACTAGCACAAATTCTTGAATGTAGCATGTTAGCTGGTATTTTAAACTTGTGAATTCTAGTGTATTTGACAACAGAGAATCTCAGCTTTTCCTTCAAAAGTACATTTCTCCTCTAATTAAAGAGAAACACTGATGTAATCCTAGAAGATTTGGAAGCTGGATGAGAAATTGTATTCTGTTAAGAATGATGACACTATTTTGGGGAATCTTTGTCATGATTTCCAGTAAGTGATAGATTTATAAAGAGATTGTTTCTTCTTAGAGTGTAAATGAGGAGCAAAAACACAGCAACATTCTTTTAGTCACATTCTTGTCATTTTTAGCTTGTCCTTTATTAGTAGCTGGCAGAAGTCCAGAGCACAATTTGGGCTTTAAGGACTGCCTCTGCTTCCTTGATTCCCCAAAGCAAAACCAGACAGATCTGCTGACAGTGCAGTACAGGCACAGGCTACTGTTGTCCTCAAAATATTTCAGGGTTTTATGTCCTGTGGTGCAACCATACCCAGGGATCACTGCTCCATCATCCAAAGCAAACACCAGATTTCCCTGTAACATTTGTTTGCATAACATTAAGAAATGTTCCACTTAATGGAGGCTGCTTGTCAGTTCTCTGGAGAAAGATTTCCCCACAGAGCTACCTGCAGCCTAACACAGAGCCACATCCTGTCCCTCAACAGGTGGTTGGGAATTCCAGCCTGAATTAGTGCTGCTGCTGCTGCTGGTGAGTTTGCTGCTGAGTGAAAGGCTGGGCTATGTACAAGAGATGGTTCTCATTTCAGGAATTAGCCCTTTAATAAGTAGCTTTGGAGAATATTCTCGTGCCCTCCCCAAATGCAGCTGCTGCTTTTTCCCCTTAGCAATGTGGGCTTGTGCCAGAAGGTGCTACAGTGGGTCCAAGTCCTCCACCTCACCCACAAGTCCTTCTCTGTTTGCAAAGAAGGGCCCAGCAAGGTGCCTTCCCTCATCAGCTGTGTCAGGAAGTTCTTTCACACACTCCAGGAACCTCCTCGATTATTTTCTCTGCACTGTGTTATGTTTCCAGCAGGCACCTGGCAAGTTGAAGCCCCCCACAGGAACAAGGGCCAGCGATAGCAAGAATTCTTACAGCAACCTCATAGGGTGCTTTGCCTGTCCCCTCATCCTGGTTTGGTGACCTTTGACAAAATCCCACCAGGATCTCTGCTTTGCTGGTCTTCCCCTGATTCTCACCAATAAACACAACCCTCTCCTCATCATCATCCAGCTCCAGACCATCAAAACCCTCCCTCACACACAGGGCTGCATGACCGCCTCTCCTTCCTGCTCTTCTGGAGAGTTTGCAGCCATCCATTGTACCACTGCAGTTGTGCCAATCATCCCACCATGTCTTGGTCACAACAGCTGCATCACAGCTTTCCTGCTGAAAAAAAAGGTTTTGCTTAGAAATACATGTGCTCCAGGGAAAATATGTGAGAAAACTGACTGTGCTCTAACTGCTGATTTGTGATTAATGACTTGGTGAAGAGTTGCAACACAACCAAAACTTATCTGCTAAAAGGGCAAAGGTAGTGAGCAGCAGCTGCATGTTTGGAAAGAGGAGAGGATACCTCACTGCATGACCTGTCAAAGGTGAACAAAAAAAGGCTCAGTCTGTTAAAAAAGTTTGTGTTGGTTCATTAGACACATAAGGTTAATAGTCAGGATGCAAAGGAATTTTCTTGTTCCTTAGAAATGGAACAATGAGAATTAACCATTAAGCTTACATAGAAATAAACATAAAGATAGACAGACAGACAGACATAGATAGATCAATAGATGAGAGATGATAGATAGATAGATAGATAGATAGATAGATAGATAGATAGATAGATAGATAGATAGATAGATAGATAGA
>VZUI01057659.1:0-18122 GCA_013401135.1 Cettia cetti | reverse complement strand
AGCGGCTCCTCCCGGCCGGGAGCCGGGCACGGCCGCGCTGGGGCCGGGCCGGGGACGGGGGAGCCTCGGCGGGGCCCCGCAGATTCCGGGGCTTCCTCCGGACGGGGCCGCCCCGCGCTCGCGGCGCCAGAGGCGGGAGCTGAGCACCGGCACTCGGCCCGGAGCACGGGCCGCGGCGGCGGCACTGCCCGGGAACAGCCTCGCGGACTTCTGGGAAGAGCTTGGGGAACATGTGGGGAGTGTTACGCGCCCCTGGAAGTGCCTTTTGGGGCTCTGGGAAGAGCTTTATACACCACGTGTCATGTTTCAGGGACTCTTTGGGCCAGTCGTTGGAGGCAGCAGAACGCTGCCATCCATCCCATTGGGCTCTCCTGTGCATTTTGAGATCCCTGGGACTGGGGTGGGTGCACCGGCGGGTCACAGTGGGGCTGAGGGCAGGCTCTGCTGCCCAGGAAGCCTCAGACGCTCACTCTCTTGGTCTGTGAAGTCTTGGCCAGTTCAGCATTTGCCCTCATTGCCTGTCCTTGTCTGGCCCAAGGAGCTGCCACGGTGGAAGGATGTCCCAAGCACTGCAACCCCCCTGACCGCTCCTTCCTTGTCACAACAGGATCGTGTTATATCAAATACCAACCTGGCATTCATTCTTAACAAATAACTGTGCCTGGCTTGGTTACAAAATGCAGAACCTACCAGCTTTGCCCATCATTTAAGATGTGAAAAAAAAAAAATACTTTGTTTGGGAAGAAAGAATGTATCATTCCCTCGGAGATAAGGGGGTTTTGCCTTCTTAGGTATAATTAGACACACAGGCATGAAATAGGACTGCTGTTGCTTAGGTGATAGGGTTTTCCAATTGCTCACTCCTCACTTGAAGATTTAATCCATTTTGTGACATTAAAAGTATTTCAACAGCAAATAATGATCACATCATATGCAAGGAATGAGTGTTCTGAGTGAATAATAAAGCAGTGGGGGCAAACACAACAATGACATTATTTTAATGCTAATTATCCAAATAATAAAAAAGCAGGAAGGGAAAGATGCAATTTTCTGAAATTGAACTTTCCATACCTGTTCATACCCCAAGAGCTGACTCATATAATTGTTTTGGGCTTGATGTAGTTAATACCCCATAGAGGTTAATCTAACATTAAATAAACTTTTGAAATGAGTTAAACCCAAAACCTCATGTGTGAAGCCTTAGGAGGTTTGGTAATGTGAATCCTGGATGTGGATGCCTGGGTACGAATCCTCTTCTCCAGCGGGGTTCAGTCTGGCCTCTTGGAACGGAAAGGATTCTGTGACTCCAGTCTGGCTTACATGCTGTTGAAGTTCTCCAGGAACAGCTTTCTGTGAGAGCTCCAGAGTGACAAGAGATCTTGCTGGAATGAGTTCTCTGCATCAGGACTACAGGAATCTCAGAAATATTCCTTCTGCCTGCTGTCACCGCTGTACCTGTGTCCTGGCTGTGCTGGACCTGCTTTCATACAGCTCAGGCTTCACACTGATTTCCTCATTTTGAGCCAAAATTACCTATCACCAGGACTTTGCCAATCTCAAACACAAGTCCTCATGTTTTTGCAGTTAAACCCAGCCCTAAATTTCAGCCCTGTTTAATCTTTCAGGGTTTATTTGATCTCTGCTGCTGCCTAGCTTTCAGCTGCTACTGAGAGAAAGGGTTATGATTTCCTGTGATGGCTACACAGCAGGAGGAAATGAGTTCCTGAACAACTAAATCCCTGTTTTCATACATGTTTCTAGGCACAGAAAAATGAGGGGAGAAAAAAAAAAATAAAATTCAGAGTATAATTTTTTTCCCCTGCAAAACAATTTTCAAAGTTTTTTGCAGGAATAACTTATTTTTAAGCCTGTGTGAGACACTGAGTTTCAGCACTTTCATCTGTCACATTATGCTCCTACTTAAAGACATCAAGAGGGAGTAACTGTGTCAACTCAGACAGCAATTTTTATGTCACTAAGTTCTGATTGCTAAAAAAAGTAACATGTGAAACAGAATATGAAAAAACCTACGTCTACCTCTGAAAATACAACAGCATCTGAAAACAATTCAACTCAGTAGAATAATATTAATGCAACAGGAGCAGTATGTGCATAAATCGGCTGCTATTTTGTTTCAATCACAAATAATTACATTTCCCCGTGTCTAAATTCCCTTGTCACGTTCAATGCCTCTAGGAAACATATGGGAGCCTATAATAATGCCATATACAGCCTCCACCTGGATCTTGACCAGAGTTTAATTTTTCCCTCATTAAATTTAACTGTTTTGTTGGGGTTTTTTTTCAGAAAAATTTACACTTCTCTCATTCGACTTTAAATCCTTCTTTTGGGTTTAAGCAGATATGGGCTGTGTAAGATGTGCATGATTTTATTCCTTTCTTTTTCTTCCTACACTTTAGGCTGCTTTCAGCCTTAAAAACCTGGCTGATTGTTGTGTCACCTAAGGGTGCTGAGCCCTTGGCTGGATCAGTGTTTTCTCCCAGAAGATGACCAGTAATTTCCTAAGACTTTTGCAACAACTGAGAAATCCGCCTGGCATTTGGCATTCTCCCTAGAAGCGTTGGATTTCTGGGATAAGCAATATGGCTACAACTATTTCTGTCATTATTTTAGAACACCATGTGCTAGTGCCCTTAACAAAGCAAAAAATTCATTCCAAATCCTGTAATTTTTGGTGTGCCTCATGAACATTTGTAAAAGAGTATCATCTGCCTACTTTTGCATTAAACCCAGTCTTTTAACCTTTGCAGGGGTGGGGGGGTTAGAACTTCTTAAACATAGAATCTAACAGGATTTTTCTTATACAGGTAAGATAATGCAGAAGGACATTTTTCTGGAGCCTCATCCTGCACCAAATTACTCTCAGACCCATAAATCCTTCTACAAAATAAGTAATCTCAGTGCCTTGGCACATTTCAGTATTTCTGAATAAAATATCCTTTGTGACTTACAAGACCTCCTGAAGAGACTCTTTCTGATGTGACTTGTAAGCTTTAGCTGTTACTTTCAAAATCCATTTTTTTTTCAGTGAAATCTGTGGGAAGTTTTGTTTTAACAGAGCTGCCCAGGGAATTGTCCAGAACTTGTAGCTTGTTTATTTTGCATATCTTTGAATAAATCAGTTTGATACACAGATGTTTTTCTCCCTGTTAAACCTGTCAAGGAGGAAGAACCACAAAGATATTTATTGTTAGAGTCTTATCACAAAGCCCTTTGGAGAAGCACTGCCTCTTCCTCTTCCAGTTAATTACATTTTTCCTTTGCTTAAAGGTATATTTGATTATATTAAACTAGGACATTGAATGGAAAATGCACTCTCAAGATCTGCCCTGCATGGCTTCTTACAGGTGCAAAATGGGAAATTTAAATCAAAATAAGGGTGAAGCAGAAAGGCTGAGGGCAGCAGCTGCCAGACAGGGGATCCACTCTGCTCAGACATATGCTCTCAAACTGAATTTTTCCCTTCTGATCAGTTGTGCTCGTTCTCCCAGTGGAGAGAGGCTTCATATTAGGTGGGCATCAGATGGCAAACCTTTGAAAAGGAGATGGAAACAGTGCAAATAATTATCTCTGAGTATGCACAGAGGCGTTCGTTACTGCTGCTGTTGTGCTTTAAAATATCCCAGCACAGAGGGGATGGGAGAAGGAAAAGCCATTTTAGTGATTTTTCAGTTTAATAAATCCATCATACCCCAGGCTTACAGAGAGGCATTAAGATGAACCAGTGGATTTATAATGAACAAGCTCATGGTGAGCACAAGGATCAATTCCTGAATCCTTGGCTAGCCCAAGCCAACATCAGAGCATGCTTTACTGAAGGTAATTTTTACTGATACTGCCAAAGTGTCAGCCAAACTAAAGTCCTGTTAGCCCAGCTGGTCAGGACAGATCCAGAAGGAATTCCCTTCCTTGACATTTTCAGCATTATGATTAGGCTTGCTCAGCTCTTCCCTTTCTCCTCGGGGGGATTAAAAAAAAAAGTATTTTTCGAACTACAGCTACTAGTTTGTAAAATAACAAAGAGCCAGCAGGAGCAGAAAGATCTTCAGAAGGGAAACAGGGAAGCACTAACCCTGCTAGCTGAGCCACACTCAGCTTTCGCTGTGGCGGAGGGTGGCAGCAGATTTTCATGAAGCACGTGTGTTCCTTTAAGCACTCACATAACTACTCAGGGGTCTGGGAGATCCTCTTAGGGCCCCTTTTTTTGGCATTTCATTTTTACTGAGGGTATTCACAAGCACCTTTCAGCTGCATCATCCCTTAGGCTACAATGTGTGAGTGATGCCTGAAGTTTTTTCCTGGGATGGATCTGAAGCAGGGACAAAAGGATCAAACTGCAGCCAAAGCCAGGCAGGCAGTGCTGCTGGCACAGAAAACAGCACAGAAAGCCGTGGAAGGAACAAGTCTGCTTGAAATTTGGCTTGCAATGATGATAAATCAGTGAAACCAGCCAGGTCTAAGCCAGGTGACTTGTCAAGGAATGTCTGAATTTGTAGAAATAGGTCTCTAGAGTCAGTATGTCTCTGAAACAAGAGTCCACAGAGTTCTACTAACTGGACTTTTTTTTTCCTCAATGGTCATGGAAATAAGTCCTGACCCATCTCTTGTTTTGTTTTATAAACACTTCTGGTTTGGTTCTAAATTTTCATTTGATTTACAGAAGCAAAACAGAGCTGTGTTTCCTCAAGGTGCAAAGTGTATAATTACTCACAGTAGAGATTGCTTGATAAACCAGTACATCTCATCCTGTAGCTTTATCTGTAGAACCAAATTCCTCACTATCCATCACCTTGAGAAGAAATTGGATTCTCAGAAATCACCAGTGTATTTGCAGCGATTCCATTGGAGATGTTCTTAACCTGGGTCACTTTGCCTTTAACAAGGCAAATGCAGCCCTGGATTGGGAGCAACTTTGCCTGGTGTTGCCTAAAGTTTTGTCCTTCACCATTTTCAATAACTCCACTGCTATCTTTAATAACACTTAACCAGATTGACTGAAAAATAAAGTAGTTTTATGCCTAAGTGTGAAGTAAAGGGGAAAAATTCCATTGATGTCAGTGAAGGTAGAATTCCCTGTAGAAAGTGTTCTGTTTTCTGTTTATTTGGTTGTTTAGGAGATACCTGTAAGAGGAGATGGGACAATTGGTTATTGTTTTTCAGGCTTGGGACTCTTTTTTTTTTCTCTCTAATTTACAGAACATATTGCAAAGCCAGTTATTCCTTCTAAAACAACACAGACAAATAAAAAAGCCAAAATAACTGTATCAGTAATTTAATGTATTTGGGTTAGATCTGAAGTGTTTCCATCTTCATAGCCAAAAAAATGTCAGTTTTTACCATGTGCCTGCCTAGGGTGTCTCAGGAGCAAAAAAAACCCCTCAAGTAAATAAACAGGTTTAAAGAAAGGCTGTAGACAACACTGTCATGACTGACATCACTATATAAAAATATGCTAAAAAAATAAATATATATATATCAATCTGTTCTTGTAAAAAGCTAACAATATCACCAAGGTAGAATGTGCAATTGTTTTTATTATGGATTGATACACTTGGCTACTTCCTGGTTTCTGATTCAGCAGGCAGAACTTTATTTCAGTGCATTGCAGCTTGTGTGGCAAAACTCAGGGATTTTATAAACTGTACTGAGGTGCTATAATTTGTTATAAAAGCCAATGATGCCAATGAGGGATTACTTAAGAAGTTTAGCAAATTATGTATATCTTCATGAGAGACTTAATTGCATAAACCAGCCCACTGGATCAGCAGTTCTCTACTGCATCCAGAATTCTAATTAGCACTTTCCTCACTGTTTCCTTCTCAGAGCAGCACCTCATCACACTCTGGAGCTGCAGGAATTTATAGTGAATTCACACAGGCTGACTTGGCCAGTGTGCTCTGCTGCTTTGCTAAGATCAGAGTCTGCCTTTAAATTACTGGTCCTTGTTTATTTTGCTCAGTAGCCTCTACCCCAAGGTTGATATTTGGAGCATTCACTCCAAACTCCATCTTGGGATTCCTATGGGAATGCAGCCTTTGCAGGGTCAGATCTGTCAGCAATGTTACATATATATCATAAGTCCCACCTGAGCACATATGTTCAAGTGTTCTGAGGACAGCTGTGATTCACAGACCTCTTTTTTTTTCTTTTTCTGGAATGCAAGTAACTGAAAACTTGCACATTTAAATAGATTTTATCTCTTTGAATTTTAGGCATAATTCTCCCGCCTTAGCATAATGGATAAAAGTCTTTACACTTCCCATTTCTTCAACTGCATCAATTGCTTTGCATAAGGATCTCATTTTCAGATGACTCCTATAGACCTGATGGACCTAAATTCAATGAAAATTACATAAAATTGAAGAGAACAAATCTAAGTGATAGCAAGGCAACACTATTACTATCATCTACTTTGCATAATCATGTTAGGGACAGAGCCTGGGAGCACATTCCACAGCTTTTCCCAGCAAGCTGTGGCTGAAAGCTTTTTGCAAAGAGACAGAGCTTATCCTATTCAGGATTTCTCAATTGCCTCAGCCATTCATGCTCGTTTTATGCTCCTTGAGACAGTATCAGAGGAAAAGTATTAAATGTAAGGCATTTTCTGAGAGGTAGGAACGACCCAATTTCTTTCATAACAGATAATTTCACCATTTATCTATGTGAGACACTTGGAAAGAAAATACCTATTTGATTTTATTGTGTATGTTGGGGGTCATACTTTTAAAAGCTCACAAACTCTGTCTTCACAGACTGGAACAGGGAGGTGAGGGATGAGGCTGATCATGCACACAGGGCTTTGCATCCCACCTACACATGCTGGTGCTCCTGACTCATCCTCCAGTCCCTGCAGGAGAAATCAAGTATCTCTCACTCTTCTCCCATTCTTAAAACCACCTCTGATGAGATCTGAATTACTCACACTTTTACATTCCCCAGAGAAAAGGAAATGCTGAGACAGAAGGTGCCAATGTCTTGGGGGGGGGGGGGGGGGTGTCTTTCTCCTGCCTCCCCAAGACTTCTTATCAGCCCTTAGGAATGGGAGTAGAGAAGCAGCATTTGCTCTTGGAGAGATAATTTAAGAGCATCCAAGCAATGTCAGAGTTCTGTGATGCCCCAGCCTTTTCATGCCTGTTCTTTAGCACACTGGAGATGATGCTGCATGGCCAAAAGAAATTACAGAGAACAAAAATCTTTTTTTTTTTTTTTTTTTTTTTTTTTTTTTTTTTTAGTATCTTCATTCACTAACAATTTTTCCCATTTGCCAAGGAGTCTTGTTCTGGCTGGATGGGGCAGAAGCAAAGCTGACTCCTCATTCACACAAAATCAGGACTTTTGTTAACTACTATCCTCACTGAGGTATTTTTTGTTAACTCCTATGTCTCTATCTACTTTGTATTTTAAGGACTGAATATATGTGAAGGAAAATCTAATGTCCAATTTATATTTGTCAAACTTTCTGTACCTCAGACCTAACTCCAAATCTTTCAGAACACAGCTCTTTTTCAAGCTTTCTTGGCTGCTATGAGATATCAAAACCTTAAAAATAAAAATTCCTTTTTGCAGTAACTTCAGAGAGACTAAATTAGGCCCAAGGTTCACTTGCAGACCTGTGACAAGAGTTATTCAATCATATATATCTGACTTTCAAAAGCTTTTCTTTTTTAATCCTCCATTAGAAGTAGATGAAAGTTTGCTTGGAATCCAGGTACGTCGTGCCACATAATAGAGGTCAATGGACTGTAAGAAAATAATAAGTAGAAATCTCTTTTGCTTTAGCAGTAGGAAATTTGGGGCTCAGGTGAACTCTGATTTGTCTTATTAACATTGCACACCAGAATTCTGAATTGCTCCTGCAATGATATTAAAAATATACAAGGTTTAAAGGATGGTTTTATCCCCAGTGTTTCATTTCCCCTCCATGGAAGCTATTACCTGAAGTGCTCTCTACTTTTGGTGAAGTTAAATATAATCACCACAAATTTTCATTTGAGTGACTAAGTCTCCACTAGAAAATATTTACAGCTGGGGTAAGTTTAGAACTTGCATCTACCAATGTTTTGTTTGATGATTTTAAAGGAAGGGTTCTGTGACCTTACAAGAACTACCTGACCTTGGTCAGGGGTCAAAATGCTCCAGCTCTGTTGAGTGGAAAAACCTTCCACCAAATCTACCTTGACAAAGTTGAGTTTCTCAGAAATTCCCTTCTATCATGGCCTGTCTCACAATGTCTTTTTTTTCCCTAAAATCTGCTGGGCCTGCTGTTCTCCCTTTTGCTTCTTAATCTGAAGACCAAATGCTCGTTAGCCCAAGTGGAAAAAGACCTAAAATAAGAGGTGAAAAAAATTATGTTTATGGCAAGCTTTTTGTGCCGGGCCATTCACTGCCTCTGTTAAATGATGGCCTTTAAATGATCTCATAATTTTAATGTTCCTTTATTTTGTTTTTTAGTTTTTATATGGCAAAGACTTTCATTAGTGAAAGCAATAGAAACCCAAATGTAGAGATAGCCCTGGGCCTGCTGTGACTGCTGTCCTTGTACAGGGGCCAAATGTTCATGCCCAGAGCTGATTTTTTTGTTGTATTCTCATTTCAGAAGCTCTAGTCCTGCTCAGGACAACATTTCATTGCCATTGCCTTTTCTGAGTGTCCAGCTGGGATGATCTGTGGTGGCTTGGATCCCTGGGCACAGCAAGGAAAGGGGCATTTTCTCCCCATTTTGTGTTTGGCACTTTCTCCCCATTTTGTGTGTAGCAGTTCCTAAAGTTATTTTAAGGAATCTGGCTATTACCTCCATTTAATTTGATTTCATTTCTCTCCATTGCAAGGCTGGTTTCTGAATATATTCCATCATCAAAGGTGAGATTAAATGGGAATATTTCCACCCTTAGAAAACAACTTCATGTTTCAGGTGTGTAGCTGTTTGTGTACATGTGCAGAAGTGTAATTAATCTTCAAGGGATTTAGGGAGACCTGATGAATTTTCTACTATATCCACAGTCTGATCTGGAAGAGGAATCCAAGACCACAATAAGATGCATTCACTTTGAATTCTTTTAGTTGTTCTTCTTGGATCAACTTAGTGGAGTTGTTAAGAAAAATAATCTTGCATCATTTCCCACTTTACCTTTTATTGCTGTGGTTCATATCTGTATATTACCTTATCTCTGTGCCCTGATGGGATTGTCACTAATTTATTCAATTTCAGAAGACTTGCTATCTGCTCTCACTCTGATCAAGGTGGGCTCATGCAAAATTGTGCTCTTCTAATCAGTTTTATTAGACAGGATTGCTGATTAAATGCCTCTATAGTTGTCTTCCAGACCAATTTCTGAAATGAATTTTGACAACGGCTGTTTGAGGCTCCTGTTTCTAATACAGGTAATAATCAGGTTCATAATAGGAAGCTCTTTGACAAACATATTTATAGAAAATGAAGATCACGAACTTACTGGAACAGTGAATACCACATTTGTGCTGCTCCCTTTACTCTTCAGTTATGAGCAAACAGGACTTCAAGCAATTTAAACATGATGAAGTTTTATTTCAATGGGCTAAATCTGCTGAGTTCAGTCACTGGAGCTACTCCTAATTCTTTAATATGTCTTAATAAAAGAAACTTCTTTTGTCACCAAACCCTGCATTTTAATTTTCAGTTTGAAACAACAATTGCCAATTACATTGTAAAAAATGGCCAATCATGGAAGATAATGGAATTGTAAAACTTTGTGACCTATTATAACAAGAGGGCAGCTGAGGAAAAACTTTTCATTTTAACTATTAATTGTGTTGTAAGTCTAAATTTTTTTCTCAATTTTCTCTTCAATTCAGTCTTCTGCCAAGAGATACTATATTAAAATTGTTTTTCTCTTTATCTAGTTAATGAAAGGTTATAATTAAGATAAGTGGGATCAAGCATCAGATCTCAAATTGATGTCATTGGGTGGACGCAGCTGTATTTTTCCTGCTTTATATGTCTTTTTGGTGTTAGCAACTGGGAACCTGAATGTTCTTCAGAATCATCATTAGGGTTTTTTTGCCTCCGCATTCAGCCTCAGAATGAAAACTCTTTGTAATCCTCTGGTCTTGCTGCAGTGGTTCCATAGACTCCAGAACTCACAGGACTTAAAAATTCAGGTCATCTCAGGGGAGGGGGGCAACCAAAGATTAATGCAGGATAATTACTTGGCTCCATGGTGCACTCTGACAGCTCCTTCCTTTCAAATTCAATGTAACTTTACAAGTAATTAAACACAGCTCTGGCTTCCTAAGGCAAAATGGTTTTACGAGTGGTCAAGCATCTTGTGGAGCCCTGCTGATGACACTGGTGTCCCTTCTGTGATATTATTGCACATGGCAGAGCAGAGCAGTAACAATTTCTAGCCTGAAGATTTTAGTTCTCCAATCTTTTCACAGGTTCCCACTCCCCACTTGGGGTACCATGGGCTGTTAATCCAGATTCAAACTTCTCTTAGCATCAGAAAAGGTCTGATGTTAATCCTCGTGCTTTAAATCTGCCTCTAGGAAAAATCCTGGCACAGAGATAACACTTACAGAGCTGGAACTGTTTGGAATAAAACTGTTTTAAGTGACAAACAATTTATTTAAAATGTTGGGTCTGTTAGAGATAACAGTTTCAAAAGGGAATACTAGTCTCTGTACAGATTTTTCTTAAATTTCACATAAAGCAGAAGTGTGCCTTGATCAGAAAAGAAGCAATTTTGTTAGAGGTTTAGCAGCAGCAGCAGTAATGGTGCTTTTGTAGATTTTTTTTTCTTTTTTAGTTTAAGTAGCAGTGGTGAATTTGTCCAACATCCCTGTGATATGTGCAGTGTTATGCCTTGAAATTGCAAGAGAGGTACTGCTGTCAACCTTTCTGGTACATTCTGTGCTTCCCCTCTCATGAAAACAAATTTCCTGGTTTTTCTTCTCACCATGCCACCCCAGACATCTGACTCCCAACGTATAAATTTTCCTATAAAGTTAATCCCACACATCCTTAAATGCAAATCTGTGACTAAGTTCGTCAGAATTCTTTGTCTGGATGCTTTTGTGTTTCTCTGAGGGGTGCAGCGAGATGAGAAGTGGCCAAGTCCAGCTGGAGGTGGGCTCCTGCCTGGTTTCTGCAGGAGGAGAACAGGCTGTTCAGAGAATCATTTAGCAGCTGTTTATTAGAGGCATAGACATGTGATTTTGGGGGTAGTAAAACTTGGCAAGAACTTTAATTTGAAAAGAAAAAACAAGCCAAGCAAAGAAAAGCAAAAACACCCTGCCAGTCACTAAACTCCTTCTGCTTTTACAGTGACTTTAATCTTGTGTTTTATTCCATATTCACATGGGCATTCCAATTTTGTGCAGCACCTGAATAAAAATCTAATCACACTGACAATTAATTTGCAAAGAAACTTACTGGAAAATGCTGCTAAGTGCAAGAAGTTTTGGAAATGTAATAGAGAAGCTCACCAGGTGCTCATTTTTTTAAGTTTGAGGAACTCTAAAATGTTCTGACAAATTGAATCTGGGATGGAGCTGCTGTGCTGAATTTCAAGGCCCTCAGCAATGAGGAAAGTGATAAACTTTGTTTTCCTTTGGCCACTGGGGTAGGATACATTTACAAAACAGAATTAAACAGACTGAAAAGCTCTAGTCTTTGCAGGAACTGAGAAATTGGGTATTAGGATACATCCACGTGGAGCTGCAGCTCTGCTCCCCCAACAGCAAGGATGATTCACCACATCTGCCCCTGACACAGGAGACGGGGCTTGAATTCCTTCCTTGCATTCCTTTTGGAGTCAGCACGCACTCTGTCAGCTCTGCTAAAGCTTTCCTCATGACTTTTTGTCCTGTGTCCTTCTCACCATGCTCAGCTGCCCCACAAACAGAGGGTCTGGGATCACCAGAGCCTTTTTCCCACCATTGTACCATAACCCTGGAAATTTCTTTAGAAAACAAGATTTCTATTCAGCAAATGCCTTTTAACCAAGCAATAGCACCTTAGGAATAAACTATAATGTCTAAAATGAAAACTAAAGCTGCCATGTAAGCTGAGGTTTTACCCCAAAGTGCAAGAAAGGCCAAGAATTATCTGAAGTTCATATTCTCTCCCAGTTTGTATGTGGGAAGTGTTCAGCTACTGTGCTGATGAGGGGTGATATAAAATGGTTGCATAATATCAGTTTAAATTAAAAGGGTGTGGAAAGCCAGTGCAAAGATGTGTGAATTCTGAGGAGAATTAGAGTTGCAATTAATAATGCTGCAGAAGCATGTTCACTGAAGTCCAGTCACTGGGAGCTGAGATTCTCAGCAAAACTTTTCTTGCTCTTCAGAAATCACCTTTGAGCAGACCATAATTTTAAATACTGTGAGCACCCACACAGCCAATTATTGCAAAGATGATCCCTTAGGAGGAAGAGAATTAGAAAAATGCTTTAATTTCCTATGCTGTTCAGCTGCAGTAGTTCATCAGGACGGACAGATGAACATTTCTGTTTTCCTGGGCAGACAACCATTTGCCTTTGTCCTTTCTCTTGCTTAGAGAGCTGCTGAACATATTTTTAAGTAGAAAGTTGTGTAAAACAAGAACTGAGGTGTGTCTGCCTGAGAAGAAGCTGATGCAACAGAACTGAAGCTGCCATTCAGTGGAAAACTCAGAAACCAAATTTGTTAAAGGAGTGAAGTAGCTCCTAGGAAAGCTGCCTCACAGTCATGGGAAGCACAAACATTTATATTAGACAGGCAGAACAAGCTGTAAGGATGGGAAAATGCAAGTGGTAAGGGAGGATGGGTCTCCCAGATTTGAGGGTACTGCCAGAGGCCAGCTCAGGGTGGTACCACCACAACCAACACAACTGCTGTGTGCTGTGAAATCCATGGAATCCCGTCATCCTTGGCAGAAGCTGCAGCTGCATCCTCTGTGTCACAGCCATCCCAGCTTCTGGGGCTTTAGACTATGTCCCTCTACTTCCCCTTCTCTGCAGGAGACAGAAAAGATGCTGCTTCTGCATTTATTGCTCACAGTGCCAAGATCCTGGAGTGTCTGGAGTGCTGAAAACACTTCAATAGCGCCGAGCGGAGCCGGCTGCTCCCCATTGTCCCAGTGTGCTGACAGCTCACTTCTGGAAACTATAACTGTGGAGAGGCAGCAATTTGTCTGCAATTTCTGAAGTTGAGTTCTTTTATTCAGCCTTAAAGGGGGATTCACAGTACAAAGTGGGCAGAGCAACATTGCAGGCAGAGGCTCCCAGGTCCTCTCTCCGTTGAAGCTGAGGCTCTTGCTGGCAGCATCTTCTCCATCTTGGAAGCTGCTTCTCCCTGTTTTCATCAGAGATTCCTGCAGAACATTTAAATCTGAGTTTGTAAAAAAGCACATCCTGGTGCCTACAGTGCCCTTAAAAGTGGGAAGAGCCCATAAAATGTCGGGATTGGCCAAAGCCATGACTTGGAATTGATGTTGTGGATTTGTGCTTGAGGCTGGGAGAGAGTGGCTGGTCCTGAGCCATGATCTCAGCAATGGTTTGAGGTCAATCCTGGTTTCCCAACTCCTTTCCCAGGTCTGCATCATCTTTTCTGTTCTTCAAACTACTGTAAACTGTGAATTTTGTGGTTTTACATTCCTGAGAAGACAAAAGATTCTCCTTTAGCACAGTGTCTGATCCTTGGGCTTGTGAGAGACCTCTTATTGTGTGTGATAAATTTGATCCATGTGATCTTCCTTCCACCTGCTGCATTGCTGCTGCTCCAGTCTCTGCTCTAGTGCCACTGATATTTGGAGCAGATTTTCAAGAGAGTGGAAAATTCCCTCTTCCCCATATATTTTTCATCCTTTCCCCAGCCCCACAAAATCCTCTGATGATGTTCCTGCCTTCTCTTTTGCCATTAACAACAATATTTTGTGACAAGAGCTATAGTTGCAGTCAGCATGGAAAATTTGCTGTTATTTTAAATAACCATCTGCTCTCCCCACAGTCTGCTACCTCACCCTTAATTTCTTTATTTTTTGGATGTTTATTTTGATTAGCTTTGTCACATGGTGCTATAAGGAAATCTTGCTTCACTTCACACGCTACTGCCATGTTGATACAGAAAACTGGCTTACAACCAAAAAGATGCTATTTTTTCCATTCCCTCTCCTTTTTTTTTTTTTTCCCCAGAAAAAAAATTTATGTAACAAAGTGTTGTGTAAGGAGGAGAACAGCAGGGAGTACATCAGAACTCGTGGATTATATTTCATCTCTGTCATAAATCCACTGTGGCACATTGGGCAAAGTCAGTACAATCCAAATTTTCTTATTTGGATCAATGTGAGAGCTACTGAAATCTCTTCAGTAGATCCATAGTCACACATGTGTAGTGAGGATTAAACTCCAACCCAGAGCAAAAATTGAATTTTGGAAGAAGCTTCTGTATCAGGGAGGAGCTATTGCACTAAAATAGGTCACCTTTATTTACATTAAAATTGCTGGCCCACAGATCTTGAATTTCAGAGTAATATTTAAGTGTGAATGTTTGATATCTGTGCTGCAAATGCTGTTTATCCATTATATATCCACTGACCTCAGTACACAAGCAGCCACGAGTCTGGGTGGGAAATCTGTACATGTGGTGGAAATGGCCCAAACCACAAGAAATCTCTCTTTGAGAAGCAAAAAATCATGAAGAAATCAATACTCATTCTGCAAATGCAAATTTAACTGGTGTGGTTGAATGAAGAAATGTAATTTGGCTTCCTATGAGAAACATTTTCAGAGGAAATATGGGTCTCACTGAGTCTTTTGCATACATTGCAGTTCCTGCAGATCCATGGGGAACAGAGGGAAGTGTGGGAGTCCTGGAAGTGCTGCTTGTGCTGCTGTTCACTTATACTCTGCTTTTCCATAGGATTTTTCTCTAAGTTGGCTTTGGGTGTACAAACCAGCTCTGCTGGCCCTGGAGGTGAGACTGGGATCAAGGCACAATTACCTTAATGAGCCTTTTGGAGAATGTTAGTGCACAGCCTGGCTTTATTTATTCTCAGTGTAAACTGTGAGTAATTCTACCAGAAAAAATGAGCAGAGGATGAGCTCCTGTGGTTCTGTCAGAGATTTCAGAAGTTCACCTAAGGTGTAACTGTTATGTTACAAAACACGAGGGATTCCTCCAAAAGCCTAAAAAAGACATCTGTGACTGTTCTAAAAGCACGTGGCTTCCAGGAGTGTGTGTGAAGAGCAGCTCTTCTGAAACCAGAGCAGTTCAGTTTCTCCCTGAATTAATGCTGTAAAGACCTCATTAGGTTTTTAGATCCATTTTTACACATTTGTCTTGCTTTTCCTGGGGTTAGGCTAACTCATATTGCAATCCAGTTTCTGCAAACTGAACACCAGCAGGGGTAGTTAGAAAATCTGTTCTGTTTCTGCCCAAAATTGCTGTCAATGAAAACAGGAGCAGGAGTGTCCTCCTCAGGATGGATTTTCCTTTATGCTTCCCTTTGTCCTAATCTCCATTCAATATTGCCTTCTGCCAATATTTCTTCTACCTGATCATTCTGTTAGGTTTTTCTGGAAATAAAACCCCAGACCAATAAACAAACTCAGCCAACAACAAACTTAAAAAAAAAAATAGAAAACAAAAAAAAAACCACCAAAAGAAATTTATCAACCACAAAACCACAACAAACCCCCAAGCAAACAAAAGGCTACAAACAACAAGAAAAAACCCAAACAAGCAAGCCTACAAAGAACAAAAAAAAACCAAAAAACCACAAAACCCCTAAACAAACAAACAAGCCAGAAAAAAACACCTCCAAACCAGAAAAAAAAAAAAACAAAACTAAAAGACAAACCCTGAAATAAAAGCTCAATAAACCCAAGTTGCTGCAGTGATTGTAAATGCTTACTAATATTGGCCTGCAGAAAAGAAAATCTTCATTACTGGTGACAGCTAAATAAGCAATATTTATCTTATCTACAGAGCGCAGCCACGGATTCACACAAGAAATGCCCTTTTCCATAGCACAGCTCTTTCTCTGGGCTGCTGCTGACTACACTTCAGTCCTTATGGGATTTCCTTGAGTTTATCTGGAGAATTAACACCATGAAGGACTAGAAAGTGCATTATTTCCTACAGCACGGGATACCCACTGCTGCTGCTGCTGGTACTCAGAGAAAAGCAGTGATGGATGAGCAGAGGAGGCTCCCCTGTCCCAGCCAAGGGAAAACCACATAAATCTTGTTAATGCAGAGCCACAGACAGGGAAGCTGAAAACACTGGTCCAGAGGATGGATTGAGATATCCTGGGGAAAGTTTCCTGAGCTTGTTTGCAGAATGCTCTATTCTAATTACTGCTAACCTGAGGCAACAACAGGCAACTCTCAAACAATCAGCAAGAGAGAAACTTTCAAAAATCTTAAGTGACTTTATTTTTTAAAGGGGAAAAGTACCAAAGAAAGTGTTTATTAACTTAAAAAACAACAAGTTGTAAGTACTAAATTTGTTTTGCCCCAGCTACACTCAAAATGATCTTTTGCCTTATCCTGTCACATAAGTCTTTGTTCAATGTCCAGGTGTATTTCTTCTTTGTGTGGCCATACCTACTAGCCAGAAAATCCCATAAGACAAATCCCATAAGAATCCTTTTGTATCAGTCATTTGTAGATGTATCTTACAGAAACAGACTCTGTCCTGAGTGCTTCTAGTCTGTAATTAGTGAAAAAGGGTGGATAAAGCCAGGTGTTACAGTGAGCCCCAGCTGCCCTGCTGGACTGGAGAGCCTTAGGTGTCCAAAAAATACAAAGAAAGGCTGACTTTCAGTGGCTCAGAGATATTTTACATCTTTCAGCTTTTAACTCATTTTCCACAGGAATTCTTGTGTGAACAAACTCAGTGTTTGTGTTCCAAATGATCAGTTTTTCATTTCATTTCATTTCATTTCATTTCATTTCATTTCATTTCATTTCATTGGAAGAGTTCCTGAAGGAATTAGTGTCTGACACACCTCTTGGCAGAAGGTAACCTGGCAAGGGACTGGTTTTGTTAATGCTCTTCACAGCATTCTAGAATGGTTTGAGTTGGAAAAGTCTTTAAAGTTCATCTTGTTCCAATCTTCCTTTTCTTCTGTTTCTCCAGGATCTGCCACAGGACTCTCCAACCTGGGAATGTCTCTCCAACCTGGGAATGTCCCTCCAGCCGTAATCCACTGCCCTGGTTACAAGCCTTTTCCCAGGAGTGGCATTTTTCAGGCTTGGGGTGGCTGGGCAGAGCGATACCACCAACCTCTCCCATCGCTCCTGGGTCAGCCAAGGGGGAGGCTGTTGAATGATGTGAATTAACCCCTTCATGCCCCCAAACCTCCTGCTTCAGAGAGCAGAGCCCAGGAGCCATCAATCACTGCCAACTCACTGAGAGCAGCACTGACAACTCCCCTCAGACAGTGCATGGGAAGCTCAAAAAGCAAATTGCAGAGGTTGGGGCAATGCTGTTTAGTTCAGTGCTGTCCTGAGATGGCACCCAGGAACCAGGATTGCTCTCCACAACAGGAACATGCTAAGGACAGCCTCCAGAACCCGTGAGTTTACTTTGTTGCAGGAGAACTGGCAAGACTTGGAAGGTGAGGGTGGGTGAAGTGGAGTATGAAATCTCAGCGCAGTGCAGAGCTGAACACAAGGCACAGAGCAAAGAGCCAGGGGCAGGGGGATTAAAGCTCTGACTGACACAAACTGCACTCTTCTAACTCAGAAGGGGCTCAACTGATACCTGTCTTTAAATCATTCCTACCAAATGGTGTCTTTTCCTAATTATGCCTGATTATATTTTGACTCTGAAAATTATCAGGTCACAAAGTCCTACCCAGATTACCTTTTAACCAGCTAAATGAGGAGTAATTGGGGGCATTGCACCAGTTTACTTGACAGCTGCAATGTGTCCCAGATTTCCACAGGGTTTTCACAGTTTCCACTGAGTTCTGCAGTGTTCGTGGTGCTGGAGTGTTTTAAAGCCAATTCAAAACTGTTTTCAGCCAGAAATGGGACCTGTCCACAGTGGAAATGCAGCAGCTCCTTCCCTTCCCTTCCCTTCCCTTCCCTTCCCTTCCCTTCCCTTCCCTTCCCTTCCCTTCCCTTCCCTTCCCT
>VZUI01057658.1:0-34455 GCA_013401135.1 Cettia cetti | reverse complement strand
TTTTTTCCCCTTCTCTGTGTTGGGGAGTGTTCTTTTCCTTTTGTTATTTGTTAATAAACAGTTTTTTCCACTTTTCCTTCGAGGAGTTCCTTCCCGAACCCGGGGTTGAGGGGAAGGGGTAGTGGAGGTTTGTCTCCTCGTGGAGATTTTCCTCCTAATTTGTCCTAAACCAGGACATGTCTTATACCCTCTGTCATTAATATTGCTGCTGGGTTTTTTCTTATCACAATTTTCAGTCAATTGTTCTTATCTCAACCCATGACCTTTACCTTTCATGTGTCCAAATCTTGAGGAGAAAGGTAAAGGCAAGAGAGAGGGGGAGAGGGAGGTGGAAAGTGAGCGAGCTTCTGTGTGGTTTGAAGTTTCACTGGGAACATTAAGTTGAGGAGTACCATTCCTAAACTGTGACAGGCTCTAAAAAAGTACACCTTTTAAAGCAAATTCCTATTGCTTTTACACTATTGATTTTTCAAGCTTTTCCTGGAAACCTCTGATATACTAAGCCAAAATTATTTTTTTACTTTATAACGCATTAAAGGTATTCACAAAGAAACAAACTGTAGGAGTAAGTTGCTTAAACACACTGCATAGTAAGGATGAATTAACACGTTTTGAATACAAGAGACCAGATTCATTCAAATCTCCCTGGATGACACTAGTTATCCAAAAATTGACACAAACTTTGCTTCTTTTTTGGGGAACAGGCATCAGTCAAACATTACCCTTCTAAAAGCTACAGGGACATTACTTAAGCCATTTCCCATTGACACATCTTTTCTCTTTCATTCCTTTGAAATGCTTTTAGCGGGTTAAAATGGCTATTACTTCATCAGACGTCCTTGGGAGGGTAGTTGAAAGAATCCTTTGCATGCAGACGACTCTGCTGGGTAATAAATCTCAGCCTGAAAGCATGGTTCTTCTCAAGAATCTCCCTAATGATTCACAAACATCTTCAGGAAGATGGTGATGTGAAGGGTGAGCAGACACAGGTATTTTTATTTCCAACTGCACTCTACCCTATCTAAATACATTATAAACAGCCATATTCACTTACATTATTAAAAACACAGGATTTATCTTTGCATATTTCTATAATGGCTGTGCAAGCTACCCATACTTGTCTTGAGAGCAGGTAGAATCATTAATCAGTCTTCTTAGGCAGTTGGAAACATTTTCATTTAAAAAAGTAAATATATTTAGTGGACAAGATTCCTTCCAGAGTCTATGCTTCTTTTGAATAAGGTATCCTAGCAGCCAGGAATGAAGTGACAGATGAAAGTGCAGAGTTTCTTTACACTGATCAGGTTCCATTTTGTTTATACCATCTAATTAGCAGGAACAGCAGAGACAAATGATTGATTATGTCACCATCATGGCTTCTGAAACTTCTCTCCTACATACCTGATGATAGTTCATGCAAAGGTGGCACATGCCACCAGGAGTGAATCCTTATTATATCCAGAGATCCCAAACCATGTCTTCTCAGTACCAGAAAGTATAAGTAAACAACAGTGATCCTTGTGCAAAACTAATTATGATAAGAGAACAACCAGTTGCTTAAAGATGACAATAGCTGTTGAAATCGAATTAACATGATGGTTAAACAAAAAGACAGAGAGTCTGTGCATATTTCAATTCCTGCTTCTACAGCTAGAAAGGAACAGTATGGTGCCAATACCATTTTCTGCACAGCTACCGGTGGCAGGCCTTCACCCTTGAACCATTTCTGATGTAACCTACAGGTCTGCTGCTCTTTTCTCACAGTTCAACGTGTTGCACCACTATATAACACTCTATTAGTAATGACCATATGGAATTTTCTGTCATCTCTGATATTCTCTACAAGCTCTTTAAACTCTACAATGAATAAGAGGTTAGATCCTATAAACTGCAGAATTCCCTTAAATATTATTTTTTTAGTTACATTTCAATATTTTGAGAGAAGAAAATTGGCCAGAAGTACTAGTTGGGCAAGTGCTCTTTTGAGTTCTTGACATTGTTCCACATAATCAGAAATTATTATGGAAAGACTCCAAGCTTTCTTCAGCTACTATATCATTTCAGTGGTACTTCCTTTGATTTTCCCAAGTAATGTTTTCTTTCAGTTAATGTTTATGATTGATTTCATGACCTAAGCAGAACAGATAATGTATTAAAATGTATTCTCCTTGGTTTTGGGTGTTGAGTCTAATTATGTCACCCATGAAAATAAACAATTTTGCCCATGTGCCAGAAATCAATTTTTTATCACTGCAATTCAAAACTCCATTTCCTTCAGTTCAAGTTCATTAGGAACCAAATCAAAACAGAAATTCATGTTCATCAGATTTCAGTTAGCTAAATTTAAAAAAATTATATTTATCACTGAAATGCATCTGTGTGCCAAGGAGAATTTCACAGAATATTACTTATTTTATTCTTTGTTATTACTTTTGAACACTCCTGGAAATTTCTGCTGTTTGAATCATTCAGGGTCTCTCCTTCACTGCTAGTGCAAGTTGGTGGGTTTCGAAGAGAAGCTTATTACAGACACAAAAGGCTTAATAATTTTAGGGAAAAGAAATTACTGATTTTTACACAAATATTACACACAATAATTACAGTCACTTTTATATGTCCATGTATAGTTTATATATTTTAATATTATAAAAGTTTTGTTTCCTCTCCCTTTTCCCTAAAAAGGGGAAGATTTTTTTGAAAGAAATTAGATTAATGTACGTAATAAAAGAAATGAATCCTTTACTCATGTACAGGGCAGAAATGGGCAAGCTGCTCTTACACATAAGTACTCATGCTTGATATCTCAGTCACTTTGGAAGAGACTTCTTTTTACATTGGTACAGATAAACTTGTCTGTTTTGATAATCTCAGTCTAAGTATAAACTACAGACCTGGTGCAATTTGACACCCTAGATTCCAAATTTGTATTTTTTAATTTTTTTGTTTTTTAACAGGAAAATAGAAAAAGACAATGGGAAGTTTGATCACTGACATGCTTGATCACTGGCACACTGGAATAATATGGAGCAATATAAAGTTCTAAAACTGTAAAAATAGCTACCTTCACCACTAAATAATTAATATTTTTAAGTCTTCTGAAGTTATGGTTATATTTATAAGCCTTGACATTTCTTACAGCTGGTTTTTATAGCAGTTTATATACCCAAGAAAGATATCCAACTGAAACTGACTGTCAAACAAAGATGAGGAAAAGGGAAATAATTGTATTCAGTTTAAATTTCTTCTACTATTAGGTAAAGAAATAATTTCTTTAGATAATTTATTTTCAGCTTCTAATCAGACTATCTATATCACATGGCCAATTGCTTAAATTTGTATCAAGAAAAACAAGTTCTTGGGAAAGAATTGCAGAAGGGCAATAACAATCCGAGGCATCTGGAGTGGGTAGATGAAGAGAGATGCTGAAGCATGAAAGTCCTTAAAAAGAAAAGAAACCTTGCAGTCTAATACAACATAACAGCCCACAGATATATTAAACTTAGTGATGTAACCAGAGTAAGTGAAATGTTGAACATCAATGTTCTCCATTAATACATGAGACCAGCATGGTGTGGAAAAGGCCAGAAAGAAGAAACTGTTTAAGACTGACTTAAGAAATTAGTTTTTTCAAAATGTATAGACAATATGTAAATAAGGGTAGAATTATGATGGTAACTGCTGCTGGATTAAGCCTCTGTAAATGCACTATCCTGACTTGGAGCACATGCCAATGAGAAGCATGTTGGAGCCAATGAAAATAATAGTGTCAGGGAAAAAAAGTGACTTGTTAATCGTCAGTTCTAGGAAAGTTACAAGGAGATTTTTAGATTTATTTATTTATTTATTTATTTATTTTAAATTTCAAGGCAACAATTTGTTTTATTAATATTTTCACTTGTGAATTGGATTCATCTTTGTATAAGATTTAATGATTTACAATTTTGTTTTCAAATATCATAATAACACTGATAGAATTACAACACAATTTAGATTACACAAAAGAGGGCTTCTGATATCTATCTTCTTCCATTAGATTATATTTATTTAACACATAGATATAGTGAAGTTGTAGGTGAAGTTTTAGGTATAAATTAGGAAATGGAGCTTATTCTTTCATCTTTTTCCTTGAGCAGAAATTTTAAAAATCACACATTTTTATTCCGGTCACAATTAAATTCCAAACTATGCTGCCTTTTGACAACTGTGAGTAAACTTTTAAGTTTTACAGAAAAGGTAATTGCATCTCTGCTCTATCTATTGTAGTGCTTTACTTTATAAATAGTAAAATACATGTTAATTCTGGTTTTTTTAGTGTCACAAAGTGCATAGAGATATAATGAAAACAACAGACTTCTGAATGTTTGAACTGCACTTTGAGTTGCAGCTTTGTTACAATTATTTTACTGTTACCTTCATCTGACTGATTCCTCCAGGCACAACCCCAACATAAATATTAACTGTTATTACTGTATATAAGGGATAAAGTAATAGTGTTGAGAAGTAATAGATGTCTATACACAATGCATTCTACTGGGAAAGTCTCTGGCATTTAATGCTGAAAATCAGCCACCTCGATGCTGAAAGTCAACAGCTGAAAACAATTTAAACAGGAATTGAAGATTATGCACAACTGAAAGAATGGGCAGAACTACAGACTAAACAATGGTCTATTCTTCTGTTCTACCAAAATAATGCAACCTATTAGATTTTATTGCCTTTGTGGTTTTTGCTTTGTAGGCCTGAAAGGTAGAAGTCCTTTGACAATTAAGCCTCTTTTTATCAGTTTGATACAACACCTCTTAATAGCAATATACTATTGATAAATTACACTTTATATGTAGTTCTCCCTATAAAAATTACAAAAATTCCATTTTGTAATAATTTTACTTTTACACATATTTGTGTAAGAAGTTGTGTGTGGGGAGGGTGTTTCTTTCTATTGGTTTTTGAGAAAGACTTAAACAAATGTCAGTCTGAATTACTCCTGAAAATACTTGCATTTTGCAACTTGCACAAGCAGAAGAATAACAGGAAGTTTCAGGTAGATGGATAAACTGGTAAAAAAATAATACAGGCTAACTGTAAACTAATTTTCTTTAGAGTGAAAAGTAGTTATGGGACTGAGGCAGAATTGCTTAACAACCTAATTACTGACTTGTGAGGTTTTTCCAGCAGCACAGACCAACAAATCTGTGTAGAAATTTCCTGGATAGTTGAAGAGTGGGGAAAAAGACAGAAAATGGTCTGGGCTTTCCTTTTGTATTTTGAAATCAAGTTTTCACGCAAAGAATCAATAGATTTGGTAATCCCAGAAAAAAAATACAGCCCTATGAAACTGGTTCTTTGCTATCAGGTGTCAGCTGATTGTTGGCTGGTTTGTTTTGTTATCTGATCAGTAACTTTGTGACAGGAGATAAAACCTCCATTCTTCACCACCAGAAAAAGGCTTCCACTCCCTGGTTAATGCAGAATGTTGCTGTGGAAAGACACAGTAGGATTCTTCCTTACCTAAGTTTAGCCTTCACAAAATGTCAGAATTGCAAATATATCTCATTATGCTAAGGTCAGACATTAAACTCTTCATATTAGTTCCTGGCACAAAGCATTTAGTGACTCAGCTGCAGCAACACTAGCTAAAAGAAGCAAACAATTATCTACTGTGAATTTGGGCCTGGTTGCCCTAAGTATTCAGCTGTTAGATGAAGTTTACGTTAATAAAATATTTGTTCCTACCCAAGGGCACTCTGAGTGGCCTGTATAAAGAACTCCGGAAAAATGAAAAGTAGATTTGTTCCTAGCAGGCAGGAAGGAAGTTGTCAGGCGGGAAGAGGATATGGACCTGTTTGCATGCAAGGGTCAGTATTTGCTTGCTGGATATTTCCTCCCTGTCCACACGACAAGAAAACCCTCAGTTTCCTGCACTGGACAAATAGCAGGAAAGGGTGTGAGAGTTATTGAATGACAATATCATCTTATAGCTTCATTGGTGAGGAAGGCTGCTTACCAAAACTGAGAGCAAAGAACTGAATTTCTAGAACAGATATAAGCAGCTGAAATTGTTAAGGAGCTCTTACTTAATTTCCTTAAATGAATTTAGTTAACATGCTGTGCCATTCTTTTCCATAAGTTCATTAGTATTTTCCAGCTTTTTATTCATCAAATGACTTAAACTGTGTATGGAACATACCTGAAGAATTGAAAATATCTAAAGAAAAAAATCCCTTAATGATTCTACTTCGAACAGGAATGTTAAAGAAATCAAAAGCTAGAATTTTTAAGGAGCAGCTTCTTTGGTCCTCATTTGTTTGTTGCTTTGGGATTTTTTAAATTAAAACTGTTAAGACATTGAAGTCTGGCAAACATCTACTCCATTGGATTGCTTGTGTGATCATAGAGCTCACCAGCCAATAAAAAGAGCAACTTGACCCTGGAAATATTCAATCCCATGTTAAATACAAACTTGACTCATTCCTCTCAGGCCAGAGAGCTTATTTGGGCAAGACAAAATTTTCCTGTGCTTGCAGGAAAGGTCATATGACTAAACCTGTTAAATGTAGTGATTAAGCTATCCCTCACAATTAATTTATTTGTCACAATTATTTTTTGCAGAATTTGGTTCACAGTCCTTTTGTTTACCCTGTTCCAAAACTTCATTCTTTTTCACATACTTATTGAAAAAACACATTCAGCTGTAAATACAAACTCATAATTGTACAGGGTTGATTTGTAGTGCGAATCAGCAGAGACCCAAAAGAGTCCAGGTCTGCTACTTTATTCTAGGTTTTCTAAATACCATATATGAGTGCTGGAAATACCTATGTATCATGAAGTTATATATCTGATTTGAATTGCTGCATGCAAAAGACAATGCAAGCTAATATGTATTTTATAGCATTTAAGTAAAAAATTTATATGACTTGATACACATTTCCTTGTGCTACTGGAGAGACATTTGTGTTTGCTGAGTGCTAAATTAGAAATTCTGGTTGGAGTGGCTGTGGGACACAACACAGTGTACTCCCTAAATGTATTTTTTCACACACACGTGCACACATATATGTATTTACTGCATTAATCTACATAATGACAAACAGGCTTCAGAAAGTTATAGGAGGGGTCATTTATCTATAGCAGATGAGGCACAGCAGAAACATGATGAATTGGTTTGTAGGCCCTGAACTGCAGGGACATAAATAAAGTATCCTCTGGGCTACACTCGGGTTCCAGTTCAAAAAAACAAAAAACAAAAAAAAAAACAAAAAACAAAAAAAAAAAACAAAAAAAAAAAAAAAAAGAGAAAAGGATGATGGAACAAAATTTATTCCTTTATTTGTTGTTTGGTGCAGAGTTTTCTTTGTCATATACCATTTAACTGAGAAATGTTCCTGTGCAGTCATAACTTTTAATGTGTACAGTATGATAAACACTGAATTTGCACCACTTCATCACTTCCACTGCTACTGCAACAATAAACAAGCTTTCTTCAGTTATTTTATAGTAATTAGTCTAATGTCACATGTAGTTTACATTTTTCTATAAGGCCAATATCATTTATATTCTTAAGGAATCTTAAATATTGATAACATGATGTATGATGGAATTATTTCACTGAATAATATTAGGAAGATAGCTGTGTCCTATTTTATTTTCCATGCTATTGTATGATATCATGTCCCTTTATGCCACGAGTATACTAGGCAAGCCAGTTAATAAGAATTTAATTTATGGAACAAATCTTTCACAGCATAGAAATTCCCTAAACCTCATCATATTTAAGTGCTATATTCAGGACAAATTAACTGTGCCCTTAGATTAATAAACAGAAAACTCCATGGTAAGTAAATTAGATGCATATTATTGTCTATGAGAATGCAATAGCACAGGTGTTCTTTCATTCAGGTGTAAATCCCCATGGAGAGAATTAGTCCTGAAGTTCTTCAGAGAAAAGAGAGAATCTGAGAATGGAGGGGGAACTCTTACTCTTTTGTATCTACCATCTTGAATCATATCACAGCCATATTTCCTCCCCACCCTCACACATCCAGTGGATAAACAGAAGATCTGGTATATCAAAGAGGCCATTGCTGAACACAATCTTTGCAACTTTAAACTTGCACATGCTTCCTTTCTATGCTGATAGCCTTCAAAGCATCAGAGAGAGGCACAATGTTATCTTGACTGCTACTCTGAAAATTTAATGTGGCTTTCTCACACTGGCTTGATAGGAAAGAGTATAGCAGGTACAAGAAAGAGCCTCCCCGCTCTGTTTTGAAAAAAATTGCAACCAATCAAAATCAAGGTAATCGCTGCAGCGAGCCCTGCACCTTTGGAAACCAACATAAATCACATCAATTTTGTGTTCTGACTCAAATAGAGAGGTAGGTAACTGCGTCTTCTCAGACTAAATTGTGATCACAGTGATTATGTGAACTCTTCCTGGGGCCTAAGGACAATGACTAAGAAGGAAAAGAATACAAACAAGCAAACCAAAACATCTTAAAAGCAGAAAAGATTGGCACGTAATGACGTAGTCTGAAGAGAATAGTACCAGCACAGAAACTAGAAAAAGAAGAAAGTCAACCACATTACAGAATAAATTTGCAGACCAAAAGAGGAAAAAATTGGCTTTCTGGAAAAAAAATCTGAAACTCTCCCCAGGAAATGAGTAATTCATGGTTCCTCCTTTTTCCAGGGCAGTACCTTGAACTTTATGAACCTCATTTGGTTGGAGTTGTGATCAAAATCTTAAGTTTATTAAGACTATCACAACATTCTAATACTGATTACTGAAAACAAAAATTAATTGTAGAGCTCTGAAAAAGCCCTGTTTTCTTCATATAAGCAATGTGACCTCTCATTAGTTAAATAAAATGTTTTGTGCTTTCAATTTGCTTCCCCACAAAAACTAAGTTCTCCTCATTTATCTCTGTCCTTTTATTCATAAAACATCTAAATGTTTCTTTTCTGGTAATGAAGAAACTGAGAAACAGAGACTTCTTTTACGGAAGTACAGTCGTTTTGAATGTAGGAAACGAGGCTGAGAACCCAATTTCCCTCATTCCTAGTAAAACTGTCTATCCAGCCGACCACGTTTCTTCCTAGAGCTGACACTGTGCACAGCTGCTATACAATGTCAGTTGGGGTTTTATTTTTCATTCGTTTGCACGCCATCTGTCCTGTGAGTAAAAAACAAGAAGCTATTTAAACATTCCTCTCCACTGATCTCTTTCCTTCCTTCCGTCCACCAAAAGGCTGGGAAACAGAATGGTTTTTTAAATTACAGTTTACATAGATACATGGATATACATATAACTGTAGACAATGCCACCTAAGAGTCCTGCAGCCACTTTAAAAATAATGTCTTTTTCACCTTTTCCCAGAAAGATACTCTTAGGTTAGGAAAACAATCATGACATTCCTAATCTCCTGAGCAGGAAAGTTATTGAAGCCATTACATAATATCACATTGTTATATATGTACTCATGGAATAGGTCCTTTCCTTTTTCTTCCCATACCATCTCTTTTTTTTTTCTCCCTCTCTCCCTCCCTATGTGTGTGTGTCTCTCTCCATTAATGTTCCTTTCCCTCTCAGTACCTGCATTTACTTTTTTGAGTCAATGAACTGCACAAAAGACTTGCAAAACAAATTTTAAATCACAGATATCTGTCCCCTTGCCACTGCAGAAAATACCTGTAATGCTCAGGCAGCAAATATATCTGGTACTATACAAAATCTGAGCTTAATCTTGGGCCTTAGTCTGACAAGCTATGACCATTCTTCTTATGATAATTTGTATATCATCACACCTGGCTGCATGTCTTCTATTTCTGAAGAAAATTTAGGACTGAAGGTGTCTATAAAGGAGGTACATGCCCATCCCTTAGCATAGCCGTCAGAGAAAATAGTTTAGATGAACAGAGGCTCAGCTGTGGATACATACTGCTTTTTGCTTAATCTTCCATAGGGCTGTAAGTTAAAGCAAAAAACAGAGCAGTCATCTGTGGGTAAAATCTTACAGTAGTGCAGAAAGATCTGCCAGAGCCCATCTGTTGAAGCTCTTCATCATATGCTTTGGGTTTATGCTTTCTCCTGCTGTGCACAGGCAGCTCTCAGTAGATTGAGGGAGAGCCAATGACAACACCAGGCAGGTGCAAGGTACAAATCTTGATGAACACTAAATGTGGATTTGGTGCAGCCCAGTGTATTGCAGGAGAAGGGCTTTCAAAATTTTCGGGTACTCAGTGAGTACTTGAAAGAGTACAGGTAAGAGGGTGCAGCCAAAAGGAAAACTGTTGTAGCTGGGTATTCCTAAAGGAGCTATGAGGGTGCTCTGACCTGTCGATCCTAGGACATCTCTTGGGAATGATTGACATAAGAGATTTCCCTTTGTTTTAACAAGATAATAAGTTTTCAGTATGTCCTTGTCCAAGAACAGTCTTCTACTCTGGAACTTGATCTCTGCTTTTGTTGAAGATATGCAGCTTTTGCTGGATACCTAGAAAAAACTGTCTTTCTACAAGCATTGAGGTTTAAAATATGTTTGTTCTTACATTTAAAGGAGAAAAAAGGTTTCTCCATGTTCTGAGTATGTCTAAATTTGTCATCTTCTAAAAAACATTTATGTTGTATGCCCAAAAAACTGCTATTAATCCATGCTTGATAGAGGTTTACATTATCAGTGACTGATTTTTCAGGGAGCTGAACCCCTGCAGGTTGTATTAACTGTCTCTCTGAGTAGTCAGAAGTCCTGTAAACCCTACCCCCATGATATATAACTTCAGTGTATTTATAAAATTGGTCTTGTGATAAGCAGGCAAATAATAAGTTGTGCTCCTTGCTACATATCACATCCTCATGACTCCTGATTTCCCTTAGGAATCATGTAATTCATGTTAACAGTTCTCACATATTCTTTAGTTGTGGGAATATGGAGTACCCCTTTGGATCTTTGACTTCTAGCTTTTTTTTTTAAGGGGAAAGAGACCTTCTGGTTTTCTTCAAATATAGCATGATGTACACCAAATCTATCTTTCAGCTATTGGTGTAAAACCCCCAGTACTAAGAGGCAATGTAATTAATATTGCTGCAAATTATCAGAAGATTTTGGTTACTCCATTTTTTCACATTCACTTTTAACTGACTGTGTGATGAGCTGAATCTAAGAGAAATATCCATTGTTAGCTGTTTTGTAAACAATTTTTTTACCTTCTAAGTACATACTTTACTGTAATGTCCTATATATAGGTTCAGATTTCCTCTAGCAAGCAGCTTCTATTTATTAAAATAGAAACATGGCGTATGATTAGAACTTTTCAGAACTTTTAAAACATTTTTTGATTATTTTCTGGCTTTTACAAATACTCTTAGTTGTGAACAGTATCCTCCATGAACATTTAAAGGAAAGTAAAATGGAAATTTAGCTCTTTTTTTTTTGTTGGATATTTTTCATAGTGCATTCTCCAACAACTTTATCTTCACGAAGTTATGTCAATACCTTCAGCCAAAACATAAGGCTTTCATCCAATTTGTATGCTGATCTCCAAAGAGAAAATTTTTGGCTGACAGGGAAATGGATTTTGACTCTACAAACTTGGCTTGTCTGGAAAATTGTACTATGGGGAAGCAGTCTAGACATGCAAACCCTTCTTGCCAGGACTGATTTTTCTTCCCAGGCTCTACATGTGGTCTTTTCTCTACTTCCCATTTTTTGAGTCTTTAATCTTTTTTTCACATTAAGTGACTATGCATTTTTTTTTTGTCCATCTCCATCTTTCTCTGAGTATGGCATCTAGAAGACCATGCCTTGTGCTATCAATCTCACTTTTTGAGGGCTTTTTACAATATACTTGATCCTCTTCTTTCATTGCCAGATTAAATGGGCAAATTTATGTGTTTTTCTTCATTTCCTTCAAGGGTGAATATACTGCAGAGGAAACCTCCCAAGATAAATTATAATTGAATCATTTCAGCTTAGCTGCTAGAGGTTTGGGTGGTCCTGTGGTTTGCAGGTCAAGATATTAGCACATCCTTAGTATGATAAGAGATGTACAAACAGCTACGCCCATTCTGTCCAGGGATGATTCATTTTACAGAGAGGAGGGGATGTTTCCGCAGCTGTCCTGCTGAGGGGATGTATGACAGAAAAGCCCATTTAATCACTCACCACGGGCACTTCCATGGAAGTTCTAAGAGTGGAAGTTTCAAGAGGGACATCTGATTCAGTGTGTCCCCTGGCTGCCCTGCCTATGTCCATTTACACTTGATGCTCTTTGGGGCCTTTGCTAGCACATTCTAGTCTCTCGGGGTTATGGGTTGTAAGGGATTTCTGCTGCTGAAGGCCTTCTCAAGGAAAGCTCCTTTCACTTCCAGCTCTCAGATGTTTGGCACAAACCCAAAAAGAGTATAGTTAATTAGTAGATGTTCAGATATTACTAGTCCTGTTTACTGTGTGTCCAATTCTTGAAGAATCAATGAATACAAATGATGGCAAAAATACAGTGGAGATGTGACAGAGATAATTCCCTTGATGAAGACTTGAAAATACGTGAATAATTTAAAAACATGAAATTTCAAATAATTAGGCTCTTTGATTAAACAAACAATCAATCAAATCGCTCTTTTATTGTGTTATTTTTAATTTTTTTAAAAAATAGCACTTTTAAAACAGCAGCCTGTTCAGGGTGTTGTAGCCCTACCAATAACATACATAAAAGAGTGTTTTAACTGGGCTAGTTCCCAAAATATTGCCATTAAAAGGCAACAAACTTTAAAGACTGAGAAAGAAAAAATTCTCATTAAAAAGCAAAATGACACTTAGGTTACCAACAAATTTCAAGGTAACAGTGCCAAATCTTTTACCTTCTTCCAGCTCCTTGTTTTCCTGCTCATTCCACATAGCAGACCAACTACGGCAATATTGAATGGATAAAGCCAGAGCTCATACGAAAGTGAATGAACTCCAAACTACAGATTGTGGGTCATCTGTCCTCTAAATCCCAAGATCTGCTCTTAAGCATAGATAAATAGAGAAAAGAAAAACTGAGGAATATTCTCTTGTATTCCTTCCATTACCAGGGCAAAAGTAGAGATAGAATGAACACTGCTTTTGGAAGGTATGAAATCATATTAATAACTTTTATTGCTAGCCTTTGGGCCACTGCTGGAAAAAGTAGTGACTAGGTAATGAATTTATAATTTTGGCAAAGACTCTTGGGACTATTATCTATGTTTACCATGAGCTGTGGCTTCTGTTCTCTTCACAGTGCCTCACCTACTAAAGGTAAGTTGTGACTGTGAGGAATCTGCCTAGGAGCCATGAGTCTTTAGAGCTGTCTTCTATTGTGTATTTTATAAGAAAAGTTGAAATTTTGGTCCCTTATTAAAAGCTCCATCCTGTTTCTAAAGCAATATCTTAGGCACACAAGCTGTGTGTGAAGCTGATTCTATGTTCAGTGATTTTTTTTTGATTTTTTTTTTTTGATTTTTTTTCTGAAACTTGAACGGACTTTAGGATCAGGTTGCTGATCCTAAAACAACTATGCATTTTCATTTTGAAAATACTCTATTTTACTTTGTTGAATTTTATACTTGAAGTGTCTGTGCAATTCTATGAAATGAGAGGAGTACTTTGAGAGCCATTTCATCAACTCCATAGTGCTCAAAAAAGACAAACTTATCAATAGAAAACTAGACATTCTGTGAACCATGAACTGTCACATTTAGCACAAAAACAAGGGGTGTGCTTTTTCATGCTATGTGAACAGCAGAGAAAAAGGTAGGAAAGGGCTACAACTACTTTCATAATGATGTTTATAGCAGAAAACCTTTGCAACTTTATGATCAGAAACACAGCTAACTGATAATTCAGTCAGCTCTTTAACTGTGTACTTTAACCAAGCCTTGTGTGATCAGAGTCAGAAATTGAATTATGCCACTGAGAGGGTGCAGAAAAGACACAATCTGTTTCTGATGTTCTTAGACATTTCTGATTAGGTTACATTATTGTGATCCCTGTAGGACCAAGCTTTCACACCTGACTAGATCTGACAGTCTTCCAGGCAGACCATATACACCTCAAGAGAAAGAGACAGCCTTGTGGCTACAACAGTGTTGTACTGCCCTAGGGGAGTTCTGCAGATCCTGAGACCAGAGAAAGTTACATGTTCAGCCAGGGATATACTAGTTCACAAATGGGATTAAACTACCTATTGCTTTAGTGCCAAGTCTATTGATCAAACATAAAAAGAAACCCTTATTCCTGTAAATTAACAGGGGCGTGAAAAATTGATCTCTCTCCAATATGACCATTTTTTCCCATTGGAATTTTCAGAGATTTTTTCAGAGACCTGTGATTTTTGCAAGCACAAATCTTTCTTGGTCAACTCGGACTGACAAAATGCTATTTTAAAAAAATCCCAGATAATTATAAAAATGTGACTGTGCTGTAGCACTAAGCATTTCTAAAAGAATGTTCACTAGTTCTGATAGTGTTTTCAACTCTAAATGCTGGGCGTGCTTTCAGGGCAAAGTAGAGTAAGCAAGGCTATAGCCTGCAGGGGCTGCTGTCACGCAAGAATAATTATACTAGGATGGAACAAACAATCAAACTGTAAGGACAGATGTTGTTTGGTTTTGTTTTATGTTAAGGGCTAAGTTTATGTTCCACATTAACAGAAACAGTATCTTTTTGTGGAAGTCTTGGGATACTTTCCAGAACTGATTAAGGACTAAGGCATATACTTTTCAACATGTTGGGATCTCCTATCTGAGAGGATGTCCTGTTTACATCTTGTGCTTTAGCTAAGTAAGTATGCTGCATAAGTGCTCCAGAAATGAGGTGAAATATAAGAGGGAAAGATGGCTCGAAATGGATTTTCACACAAGTTTGAAAAATGACACTTGCATGACCTCTGTCATCAAACCATTTGGGATTAGTCCTACAAAGGTATATTTTTAATGAGAATAGGCACTCAGAAGGCATAGACCTTGACATCCATGGAATGTATTTCAGGGGGTTTAAAACTTTTTTCATCTTTTCAGAAAGAAAATAGAGAGCAGCTGATAATGTGGCTCATAGCCAGTCTCATTTTATAAAATGACCTGTGTAGGTAACCAAAAACTGATAAATCTAAAAATAGCAAAAAGCAGCATCTAGGAATAACAAAACTGACACAGCAAAAGCAATAGTTTCTCATTTTTATCAGCCCTTTATCACTTAAAATCTTTCTGTATGACAATGGTAGTATACTACACAGTACTTACATTATATTACATGAAAGGCAACAGAAAATCAAATGCACAGTTTTAAGGTTGGATTTTTTTTTTATTTTTTTTTTTATGGGTGGGAGGGCACTTTTTTTCTTGCTTCTTTTTTCGGTTTTTTTTGGTGGAGAGGTTGGTTTTTTGTTTTTTTGGTTTTTTTTCTTTGTGGAAGGCAGAAACTTGTAATGAAATGGGAAGACAAAGTGGCAAATTACAAAACCAGAATAATCTCAATTTTAAGCATAGACAAAACCTAGCAGACTAATGAGAACCTACCTAAAGGAATATAATAGTAAATATCATATGTAGTGCCTCTGCACACCCACAGCTTAACTGCTGTCAAGTTTTGGTACAATTCCAGGAAGAGGAAAAAATTTAAGGCACAGTTTGATAAAGTGTTAATTTTTAAATGTGTATGGGGAGTTTTCAACCCTGTCCAAAGGATACTGATGGGCCCACTTCTGTTCTCACTGTGACCTCCTGAAGCTAACTAAAATTAACAAATCTTTGTTTCACCATCCAGGACTAACCCTCTCTGTATATAGATAGATGTATAGATGAAAATCTTTTCAGAGTTTTTATATTAGAAATGGTATCCAGGGCCAAAGGCTGAAATTGTTATTTGTCTGGGTTTCCATTTGACCTAATGTTTCTTACATTCACTTTAGTAGCCTAGTATCTCAAAAGTCCTTGTGTACAATTGCATACAAAATGAAGTCCATTGACACGAAACAGTCTGAAGTCTGAGTAATGTAAAAAAACACTTTTCCTGGGAATTAGCCCAAAAGAAGAGGTGATGGAACTGCTTCAAACAATAACTTCAGTGTGTCTATTATGAACAAAGAACATTCCTGATATGAAATTCACTTATATTTCCAATTAAAAATTTTAGAAACCTTCATATCTCTCTCTGAGCCTTTATGTGGAACTTATCATCCCCGCTTCTGAGAAAATGAGAATAGATCATTGTATATACTATGAGGTCTGCCAGTGTTATCTCTGAAATATGGGAACTAGTGGTATAATAAAATGTACTGCAGAACTCTGAAAGCCCTTGATTCTATATTTACATCTCTGAACAAGCTCACTTTGACTCATAGCTCCTTAATTAGAGGCATAGTCGTTTTTCTTTTCTGTAGGGCATTTTTTTACCCTCACAATACAAGCATACATTTGGTAACTAATACCAGCAATTAGCCTCATCTGCTATGTAAATGAGTGTAATTGCAATTAAATACTTTAGTGGGCCCGAAGGGAAAACATGCAATCATTACAAAGTAAGTAGGAGTACATGGTAAAGGGACTTTTAGGAGTGCTAGAAGTGTTTTTTCCCTGTGGTGTCTGTGGTCCTTTCCATTATTAGTTATTTCTTCAGGAGTTTAGAACCTGGTTCAAAGGATAATTTTTCTCTCTTTCATTGAGAGCTGTGAAAACCACAGAACAAAGAATGACATGTTTAATGAAGAAAAGATAAATTATCTCCAGGATGTTCAGAGGATTTTGTGATGAGCATCTGAGCGTCACAAAACAGGATACAAAAAATAACACTGGGAAGTTCCTGGATTGGGTTTATTGTCAAAAATTTGTTGAAATCAATGGCTATGACAGTTTTACACTAACTAAATAACTGTGTCACTGAATATGTCTACATTATTCTCTGTCTTACATGAGAGCTGTCACTGTAGGCAGCCTGTCTGGATGGTATTTGATGGTATACTAAACACAGCATACATATACCAGCATCATAGTGCTGAGCTTGGACTCAATGTTTGAACAAACTGCAAATCAAATTTTGAGTGTGTTCTCCTAAAAACTAATAGGGACTTATTGTTATATATATAACTCAATAGTATAAATATGATTCAAAATTCTCATTTGTGTAACCTTTATATATAATTTTGCTTCTGTGTCAGTAAGTTTCCAGTGCAAAATCTGCCCTTTTAAATTTAATTATGTATCTCTATTTTCTTCAATTAGTTTATGGAAGGTAATGTAACTGTCTGTTAAGTCTGAGTTGCCTGAAATTTCTTAAAAATTTGCAGTGAGGCATCTGCATTTATTGTGTGCAAATATCTGGAGAGTGGGGGAAGCCTGGCCAGAACACTATCAAAAGGATTCATCTCTTAAGCAATGTTTCACTGTCCTTTCTTACAGACCATCACTGAGTTACTCATTCTGGCATTAAAGGTTCTAAGGGTACCCAGAGAGATTTCCATGAGCTTTAGTTTTACCACTGCATTTAAAAAAGGAAATTAAAATTTTGCTAATAAGACATTCTGAACTGATCTATTGTTAATAAATTATGTGTTAAATTTTCACCAAATTTAAGCATTGTAGATGTTCATCCTTCTTATTGCATCTTGAAAAGGTGACTGTGAAGGAGTTAAAAGTCATTTTTATCTGAAAAATATTATACACAATAAATATATTCATGACCTGAGTTAGCTTTTTTTTTTTTTTAAGCCTTTATTCCTTGATTTAAATACAAGTCTGTATTTCTGGTTAAGCACATCTGTTAGGAAGCACCCAGGGCAGGTGCTGCTCCCTAGGGGAGTGTGGCCAGCAACCCAGGATGACAGCAGAAAGCAGCGGCCTCAATGAAAAGGATCTGTCCAACAGCACCAGAGCGAGGAAACAGAGCAGGCCCAGTGAGGGAAACAGGCTCAGACAGGAATCCAGATCTCCAGACAAGGTCACTGTGATGAAGCATGCCTAAGACAGGATCAGAATCCATATCCACAGCATCCAGATCAAAAGCTACAGTGCGGTTCTGTCATGGACCAAGTATGACAACGCATGCTTAAATCCATCTCCCAGCCAAATGACATAGGAACTCCTGCTGCAGCTTCTTCCAGCTGGTTCTCAAAGATCTTCATGGCCAGCTGGGGCTTCTGAGACAGAAAGCTTTCAGAAAGCTAACCTAGAAAGTACTAACTGTACTCCTAGGAATGTTTTGGCTCTGACAATCTGCTAGTCTGAACTGTTACTTTACCTAGAAGAATGTTCAAGACCAATTTCTTAATGAAAAGTATGAGTAGAATAGTGAGAACCAATTTAAATTCAGGTTAGGCAAGACAGAAACAACCTATCAAGAACAGAAGTACCTTTCAACAGAAATAGGAGGTGCCTGAGTTTATCAGTTGTTGAGACAGATTGTGCACAGGAATGAAAATCATGGTGAATTATTTATCCACTATTTCACTGAAATTTTTCTCTATAAAGTAATTATTCTAATAAAGTAATTATTTTTTCTGCCAGACAAGGTAGTTGTTTAGGCCTATCCATCTCTCAGGATGACTTCAGAACACCAAGTGCAGTGTAAGTCCCATTAATTACACTTACCAGGAAAATATTGTTTCTAAATTAATGTTTCTAGGTTCCCACAAACTGCTTAATGTGATTCAGGAATGTAGTGGGAAATACACTACTTGGAATGGGTATCCCTTGAATAATATCTTTCTCATGTAGCTGAGAGCACTCACAGTTGATGACAAAAATACTGCTGTTGATGTTTAAGTTTGCATAGTTGGTAGAGAAATCTCTGTCCAGTAAAATATTATTTCCTAAATTCAAGGGTATTTTATTTGGTAAACTTTGAAAATTATTACCTATTTATATAACGATTTTACACCAACCTTCACAAGAAGTTGTGGGTTTTGTTCATTATCTAGAACTAAAGAAAAAGTAGTTAAGGGGCATTTGGTGGTGTACAGGCTTTCCAAAATCACTACTATAAGAATTATGGTTGGATTGTTTTTTTTAATCTCTTCCACTTAGAAATCCATTTCATATCTTCTGGTATAAACACATTCTAGATAGTAGGAGCAGAATGTGCTTAGCAGAGCTGTATCATTTTAAGAAGAAAAGATTTCCTTAGAATCCTAACACTGGTTTCAAGACACAAAAATGAAATTGAGAAAAGTAGCAGTCTTTTTTTATGACTCGGAATTTTGAAGTGATTAAAGATAGGCTAAGGTTCACCATATTTCTTTGATGACTATCATTAGCAATTGTTTTCTGTTCCAGGGACTTTTGAATTTAAGATCTTCCTCTGTTTAATGTTATGCTAATTGCAGCCACAATGCATCTTTATAATTGAACATTCTCTATAAAACTTTAGTTTTAATAGTGGTGAAGAAGTTAAAATTAAAAGTGAGTGTTATTGGTTTGGGTCTGTGGAATATAATTTAAAGGAACTGGAATTCAGGCCACAGCTTAGATTGTAAGTTTTAGGAAAGGATTCGCAGAGAAATGTCAGCTACAAGCCCAGCACTTAACATGTGTCTGGTCTGTGTGAACTTGCATTCACCTTAGACCTGTGGAGCACAAACTTTTTCTTCCAGCCAGCTGCAATAGTCAGCCTGTTTGTAACCTTCTTGTAAGTGGAATTGTTTCAGCCTTTCCCCTGCCGACAGCAAAACATAAACATGAGGCACATTAAAATGGAAACAGGATCCTGGCCCTTTCTGTTTCTCAGTTTTACTTAGCAGTGACCTTTAACCCTCATTAAGATACTTTAGAAAGTTTGGGACTCCTATTTTTGTATAGCTCATTGTGGGAATATTTAGGTTTGCTAAGTTGTTTTTCTCTTCAAAAATATTTAAATGCCTTTGGGCAGTTGTATAAAACCTAACCCCCCCTATTTACTTATTCTAAACAAGATATTAGTAGACAATATTTCTAAAAAAGATATTAGTAGACAACATTTCACAGCATATGCTCTGGACATTAGAGCCATCCCATAGTTACAAGACAAACATTGACACTCAAATTTTACTCAAGAGGAATATCAATGCACACCAAAGTTTTGTCCAGGGCAAAACATACATTTGTATACACACTAATGGATACTGGCCCTAAAGTATATATTAATGTACTGAAAATATCACATTGTTGTTTTATGTATGACAATATGACTTAGCTTCATGGATACAAAAGTTATGTGTTGGAAATTGTTAATGATTTACAATGTGTGTCAATAACTAGCCATGTCCTCTGATTTTTTGGCTTAGAAGACTCCCAACCTCTTGACAAATATGTGCATGCCTTAGAAAAACACAGAAATATGCTAAACATAAGAGTAAATTTTAAAAATTTTGCTCAAGGAAGTTTTGAATATCTTAGGTCTCAATTTCTAATGTTTCTATGGAGAATTCTTTCCCTTCAGTTAGAAAATTAATCATACTTCCTCTGATTTAAATGTGTGAAAGAGGAGCTATATTGAAATATATGTTGCTTCTTCTCCCAGAAAAAATGAAAAGTGCCAGTGAGAGATGTCCAAAAAATGAAATTTTTAGTTGTTGGTGTCACTGTTTGCCTGGTTGGTCTATTTTTGTATGTAAAACGTAGGAAAATTATAGGTGCTACTTGCATGTTTTCAGAAGCTGCATTTAGGTGCCCACTTATGAAGTGAAATAAACTCATCAGAAAGGAAAATATTGCAATTTTTCTTTGACTTTCAGAAAACACCTTCCATGGGGATTATTTCTTCATCATATTTCTTCTAGTAAAATAGCTAGGAAATTTGTTTCTCTTTGTCATTCTCTACAATTCTGAATTATCACTCTGTTTTTAAATCCAGCAAGAAATCTAATCTAAAAAAAGTCATATTTTATGCTACATTTTCAGAAAAGTAATTGTATTACAAATGCTTCCTTGAACTCTTGAATTTTACTTACTTTATTTCTTAGTTATTTTTCCTTTTCTCTTTATTATTTTCCTTTCCATAGCTAAAATGAACAAAAGAAGTAATATAGAATGAGAGAACTGTGAAAAAAAAAGATGGCAAAAAATTCAAAGCATCTTTGATTTTCCTTTCATATATCAGAGAGATTGTTCCATATTCACTTTAAAAACAAGCTTTTATAAGGATTCTTTTATATCAACGTAAAATGCTTTATTTTTCTTATTTCTGAGACGATAGGGTACTTCCTACAGATGCTGTGCTTTTTCAGATGAATTTTGGTAATATTTCTTGAGGTGTTGAAAATTCTCCTTATCCTTGATAGTATGTTTGAACAACTAAATGCTTTATTGTTTAAAATGTTTCAATTTCCATCTTGAAACCTTTTGGTTTCAGTGTCTACTTAATAGCTCTTATATTTATCTTATTTAATGTGATTAAATGAAGGCAAAACATATTATGTCATATCTTTTATTTTGATATTCAAATTGTTTGGAGATTTTAATCTGATTAATTTCCTCCTTGTTTTAGGGAGGCAAAACCACTCTGCATTCAACAATGATTACAGTGAAATCAGGGGTGAATTTGTCCTTACCTCTCCAAACTTGCAAAATTAAAGAGTTCATGTTAAGTATCTGCTGAAAACTGATATTCTTTGTCCACAGTTACAATTTTTTTAACTAGTGAGGTACAGCCTTCCAGATTTAGTACAGATCATCTTAATCCATAAATTTTATGTCCTTTAATGGTAACATTTTCACTTTTGTCTTTACTAATACTTGATCGTAAAGATGTAATTCTTCACCAATGATTCTCCAGGTTTTAGCTAGTTCAGAAAAGAAAAATCAAAAATCTTCTTCAATGATACCTTTTAAAAAGTGACCTTGTCAAAGTGAGGCATTCTAACTTCAATTAAATTCAGTTAGTTAGTCCCACAGGTAATGCTGGAATATATAATGTTAGCTATTACAAGAATACTTTGCAAAAGTAGTTTAAAAAACCTAAAAAGAAAAGCATTTATGCTGATTTTTAGAAAAAAAAAATGAAGACTTTACCTTTATATTAGTTACCATTTATGAGGTCATTTTTGGAGTGTACTGTTACATAAAACATGAGGTCAGCAAGTAAAGGTAATTAAATTTTAGTAGGAGCAAGAGTCACCAAAAGGTTTTTTCTTTCATCCTACCCAGTCTAAAATAGCCATAGAATACCCCATTGATCTCCTTGGAATTGTTAATTATTTCAACATGAATAGAAGTATCAGTGCTGCTAGCTTAATTTAATACCCTTTTGGAGATTCCTGAAGAATGTATGAGTACTTTTCTTATTTTGTATATTCAGGAACAACAAAACATCAAGCAAATCAACCTAAACATGGAAACACAGTTCAGAGGAAGCACCTGTTTTTATCCTGGATGCAAAATTTTCTCTGGAAATTTTCCATCAGAAAGTGCAAATCAACTCATTTCAAGTAATTTCAGAGTAACAAACCTCTTTCCCTTACATTTTCTTGCAAAGAAGCCAACATTGTTCTCTTTTGCTCTCTTAGTTAAAACTATTTATTTAATAATTTGATAAAATTTCTGTGTATCAGAGAAAATTATATTTAAAATTTAGTATTACACGGTTTTTGTATTAATGAGAAACTCCAATTTTATCATCATAAAATATTTTAATGATCTTGAATTGGAATTTTATTTCCCAAAAAGAATTTTAAAATTTGGGACTTCGGGGAAAATTTAGAACAGAAAAAAGCCCCCAGCACTGAAATCCTGGTGTTTCCCCTGAAGCTTATAGATTATTTTTCTACCAGCATAATTGAGTATTTCACTACTCAGTATAGGACCATTTACATTTTTAAAAAAATAGGTGTTCTAGATTTACAGTAATACATGGCACATGTAAGTCTTGTGAAGCATTCTATTTCATGGAAGTGTGTATTGGCACTTCTAAAAATTAACTGAGCTGAAAAATCAAGTTTAGCTTTTCGTCTCTAATCCAACTGTGTTTCTAAGAAAATAATATTATTCATTTTCTTCCTCAAAATAACCTTTTCTTGTTCAGGAGAAAATTCAATGTTGACAATTATATCACTGATATATCTAAATCTCTATCTGCTATCTCCACACAAAAACATTTTCTCTCCAATGGACTTTTAAGTTTCAGAGAGGTGATGTTTAAAAATGCATCAAACCATACGCAAACCTGTTGACAACTAGATTTAAAAAACAGTGGTGATTTAGCAGATATTGTACAGTGTGGTACAGCAGCTCTTTTAAGAATGTATTTTAACAGATACTGATTATAATTTTTAATGAATGTGATGGCCAATAAATGTTTCTTTGTTCTGGTTTTACCATAGTAGATCTAGTTCCATAAACTGAGAGTGAGCTCTGAAATTGTTTCTGGTAGGTTGAGAAGTGTACTGTGAAAAGAGAGATTTTATTTCTCTCTTTTGTATGTGTTCTGATTTAAAAACTCCAAGCAGCTAACGGTTTCAATAAAGATTTTTTTTTTCCCCAATCTGGAAGTAGAATTCCTGATAAGTATGATGAAAAATCTCATTTTAAGGATTTTTTTTTGTCCACATTTGATGCTTGTATAAAAATAAATGTTAACCATACTACATTTCAGAAGAAATAACAGGATACTTTAAGCATCTACAGAAAAAATGATTATTTATCTAATTTCTCTACATGCTTTCTGATAGCACCTAGAATTTTTAAGCTGGTGGATTTCCACTGTGGACTTGAAGCATGTTAAGTATTTATAAAAGAGATTTATTGAATTCCCAGGGTATCTCAGTAGGAAGGGAAGAAAGTGTTTTGAATTCTGCTGCAACCCCTGATCTGATCATTTTCCGTAATAGTCCTCAGATCACTCCTTACCACCTGCACATACTGTGAGATCCCTTGCTGTGTTGCTTAGTAATTTCAGGCTAGTTGCAATTCATGTGACATGTATATGTCTTACAGGTATTACCTCCTCTGCTCCTGTGACTAGACTGGAGCTTATTGTGGAGAGGTCATGAGTGGAAAGAAATGTATACTATTACCCACCCTTTCAGTGTGTCCTTTAAAAAGTTTGTATAACATTCAATTTTCCTTCTTTTGGTAAAAAAAAGTTAATAATTCATCATCAGTGACTAGTGAGGTCATTGTTCCATAAAGCTGCTAATGTCAAGTGGAGAAAACAGAACAAATAAATTCTGCATCTTTTAAATAGAAAATGCAACTCTAGTTATGAAAATAACACATTCAGTATGAATTAGTGCAAGTAATCTCAATAGAAAACAGGTGTTGTTGACCAGTTTCATCTTATTTGGCATATGGGAATACCTTTCAGTCATGAGAAGCATGGGAGCATCTTTCTCCATAACTGTAGAGTGGACATGAAGAATTTGAGGTTACTGAGCACGTAATATGAGCAGCTAAACTGGTAATGCATTTTCATGATTTTACATTGTGATGATGACTGGACAAGTATTTTGTGATTTGATACTGCTTCTGGCAAAGTGAATGAATGCCAAGATTGCCAGAGCATCAAAGGAAGCATTTTTAATTTAAGTATGCATGCTGAGATGCAGCTGTGCCAATACATGCATATTTATTGGATCTGGCCAGGAGGCAAATGCGCAGCTAATTAAACCATAGTAGTGCTGGCGAAGGTTTGATTCTAAAGCCTGGGTTGTTGAAGACTTAGCTGAGATGATTTTGGTGAATATAGAAACAATTTAAAAGTAAAATAACCCTAGGCAATGTTAAACTTGGACATTGATAACCTGGTAGTTAGTTTTCAAAGGGAACAAGATAGGCTCTGGCAGTAGGGAAGGCTTAATAAAATTATATTTGCACTATTTCCATGCAATTCCATCTTTTAGTTTAGGTAGCTACTAGATGTTGCATCAGGATGCTATGAACAAGGTGATCCTATGAGATGGTTTAGCTCTTACTTTGGTGAGCCATGTTAGTTGAATTATAAACAGGACACCTACATCTTCCAAGTAAAGTGTCTCTTCACAAAAGCTTCATCTCATTTACCAGCACACAACAGGTAATCCTGTTTCATTCAGCAAGTCCACTTCTATGGAAGTTTAGGTACTGTAGATTTTCTAAGTATTCACTACTCTGTAGAAGTTTTGCAAGAAGACATATGGTATGATGTTTTGGTTTCTGAAAGGAATGTCTGTGCACTAGAAACTGCACTGAGATGCTGCTTACCCCTGGGCAGCTCAATGGCTGACTCTCAACCTGCATTGGACTTCCAGGCCAAGTTTTAAACAAGTGAAAATTGCATGAAAATAATTTATTTTTCTTGTAATTTACATGAATTTTGAATCTTTATTATTCCAGGTAAAAACATCATATTAAAAATGAGAATTTCTAATACATTCATAGTCGCAGGTAGGCAGCATCACCAGCCTCAGGCTTTAAAAGAGACTGTTCGCATATTCTTCCCAATCACAAGACTGACTTAAAACTCCTGAAGTTTAAAAATGAATGCATAAAAATAAGGTTTTATTACTATTATTGTGTTGGCATTTCAGCCTTAGGGTACACATTTTTAAAGGCCTACTCCATGACCACAGAGGCATGCAAAACAATTTTAAAAATTAATAAATGAAAATTGAGTTTAGAAACAGACATAATGATGTGACTATAGAAACAGAAGTTGTAAGAAATGCATAAAAACTTTCAATACAGACAGTAAAATCAAGGGAACTAGAACAGGTACCCCTTTGATTTGATTCAGGATATTTTATTCCTTCTCGTGGGATCTTATTCTACCTCTTCTTCCATGAGTATAGTTAGTAAATTGGTCACTGAATTTTTATTCCCCTTGAGCAGGCTGTAAGGAAGTGTCCTATCTACTCCCCAACAGACTGTGTTCAGATCAACTTACTGCCTTGGAATTTAACTGAGAGAAGGAAGGGAGGAGACAGGGAGAAATAGCTGAACAGAAATTAAATAAACAAATGGATTCTGTAGCCTACTATAACCAAAACAAGATTGAGCATGATTTGTTCTTTCTGCTTGCCTATGTGACTTGTGAGGTCCTTTTAATTTTTTTTTAACCTTACAGCATACATAATATATGTAGTCTAGCAAACAGTTATTTTTCACAGTGAGTTATTCTAAATAAATTGTTGATTAACCAGAGAAAATCAAACTCTGAGAACCAGTATCATTCCTTCTTAGTCACAGACTCCCAGCTTGTTTATTTAGTGTCACCCATAGTCTGTCATGGCTGACCTAAAACTATCAGAAACAGCCACAATTGCAGCCAAGCATAAACAAAAATCTTAACTGAAGGTGCAAGGGGACTGCCATTCTAAAGATAAGATCTATTGCTATAATAGCCCTTGATTATGATGACCAAATTAAAAAAAAAAAAAGAAAAAAAGTAAAAGAAGAAAGAGAAAAAACCAAAGGCAGATATACAGACACATTTCTGTTTATTTATACATGAAGGGAGGGAAACAAATCATTTACAAAGAGGAAGGCATATAGGGAATAGGGTTTCATTACATGTCAGTGTTTCTCAACAGTTTATAAAACATGATTTTGTGAAACTAAAGGTTTGCTTGTGGTCTTCTCTGTTTGCTTAATGACATTTTGTGAAGTGATAAAAATCACATGGAGATAGCAGAGAGAGAAAGGGAGTCTGCCAGATGGTTATCTGTTGGTAGAGTGTTTTTCACCCTTCCTTCTACCTACAGCACAGAAGCCTTGGTTTTACACTGAAGACAGATTTGCATTAGAAGATACCACATATGAACAAAAGTCTGATATATTATGCTTCAGGTGTGTGAAAGATCTGTAAATTGCTGATGACACAGGTAATGAAGGTGACTCATGTGTGACAAAAGCTGACTGCTTATTTACAAGATGTGATTTTCAGAAAAGTTTCAGTTTTCAGTTTCCCTGAATTCATAGGGGTTTCTTTAAAAATAGGGAAGATTAAAAAAATATTTAAACACAAATTTTGAACATCCTGATGTATAACCACTGCTATTGTTGTGGGAAAAACTGCTTGCACTTCTCTACAGTCATGCCAAGGGCTTGGTCACTTGGCCATTTTAAAGGTCAGTTCCTGTCTTCAGCTTAATTCTCAGTACATTACAAAGTTTCATTCATTATTGTTTAAATAAATGAAATTTTCTAAGCTTTAGTGAGGGTAGTTGTGGGACTTTGCGCTGTAGAAGTACTCTGCCCTTTCATTAAAATCTGCTGAGCAGGTTAAAGGAGGGAAGAATAATAATGAGATGACTCTACTAGTAAATTTTTTTCAAAATGTGTAAATTCAAAGATCTGTTTTCTAACAGATGTCCTGAAAATTTTTCTAAATATCCATATTTCAAAAATTATTTTGATTTGACCCATATTTTTTGAAAACTCCTGAAAATATAAGTCCTTGCCTTTTGCAATTAACAAAGCCTTAGATATGTCATGGCTCAATTCTTCTATATTTCCTCTCTATTTTCCTTTACTAATTTAATTATTTTTCTTTATCAAGCTGCATTAGCTATTCAGTAGAATCAATAGTCTATTCAATGGCTGCTCTTAAACAATTAGAAAGTACCCAAATGCTAGTCATGCCTCTTAGCTTCTCACATATTAGCAACTGACTTAAATGTTGATTTTGAGGACATGCCTTACTCAAAAAACCTCTGTTCAATAACTATAACTTTAATTTGTAATCCAACCCAAAAATTCTAATGTTTAGTCTGTCACCACTTTGGCCCAGGGAATAACTATGTACCTGCCCTTTCTGTTTGCCTGGAAAGAACTGCATTGTTCTGTGTTCTGTATAGGAGAAATACACAAAGTATTGGCAGTTTAGGCATATTGATAAAAAAGCAAGTGAACAAACAAACAAACCAAAAACCACCTCCCCTCTTACTTGGTTTTAAAATTAATAAAAATTCTGCTTGGAACTAATGTGAGGTGCGTCACATTTGCTTGTTAGTTCTTCCTCTCTTTTCTTGCTCTGCAAAGGAATATATCTTGATTCTGGCCTTTACAACAAAATGCATTTGGGAACCCTGGTCTTAAAAAACTCTATCAACCAACCAACCTAAAAAACAACCAAAAAAAAAAAAAAAATGGATAAGGGGAAGATATCAAAGAGTAGCATATCATGGAAATTTCAAATTAACATTTTGTAATTTCCTGGCCAGGGAGAGCTTTCTGGAAAAGTCCCTTAAGATAAAAACAGCATGCGTATGTGCTGAGTGGTATGCCCAGTACATTGTTAATGAAAGGAGCTTGTAAATGTTTTGAGATCCTTAGGTGGAATGCATTATGGAAGTGTTAAGTGTTCATCTATTCTTACTTATTTCATTATAGGGGAGGATACCAGTTTGGAAGAAGCCATGTGAAATTTATTGGTTATATTTATATTCTCAAAATGAAACATTCCTTATAATTGTCATTGTAAACACTGTTATTTGGGTCTGTTATGACAGTCCAACATTCATCTGCTGACAGGGAAAATGTCTTGAAATTGTATGGGTTTTACTGACCCACAAATAGATTTTGCCTACTTTTGGTGGGTTCAATAAGGAAAAAGGAATTCTCTCTGGTAAACAAACATGTGCAAGTCTGATATGAAGCTCCCTGAGTATCTGTAAGTTGGCTGAAGGAATACATTGCTCCCCCAAGAGTGACATTACACTTCAACTGGCAGCAGTTTAGCCCAGACTAGCAGGTTTTTGCAGCAATCTCTCCTCCTGGGTTACTGACCAGGACCAGGTTTGGCTGTAGACTTGAGTATTCTGTTGAAAGCAAAACTTTAAAAGAATTTAAATATCAAGGTTCTTAACATGAAAACGTGCACTTAAATAAGTCAGCTGAAGAGAGTCAAATGCTTTGGGAGGGTAAAATGTCATTGCTATGGTTTTCTGTGGGAGAAAGTGTTAACCTTTGCTCTTCTAGCACTTGCTTCTTCTGGCACTTTTTCTCAGTGAGGACATTTGTGAAGCTAGGAAAGATCCTGGGAGGAGAAGGAAGTAGAACACATGAAAAGCTCAGTGCAGAGGTGAAATATAAGCTTTCAACAGTGTAGAGCCACAGTTCTATACTGTGGCTGAAAGTTGTTCACCCTTGAAAGCTTTTCAGTGGTCAGGCTGAAATATATATGTTGGTGAGCAACTAGTGAACAAGTGTCAGGAGCATTAAAAGTGCCAACACATTTTGCCATTCTTTTGGCTTTCTTAACACAGACAAGCATCTTTACTGAGGTTTATTTTGCCAAGGTACTAAATAGATAATGCTGGGAATACCACATAACTGTGTGTTGGGTACTGATTCTATACCATTATTTATTCTGAAGCCTCAGAGTCAGTTCTTATTTGCAAATAACTTGGGATAGCAAGCAGCTGATAAATAACTATGCCCTGCCATTTTTCAGTATATATAGCATCCTGCAGCTTTTGTAAATATATTTAGAATTACTTTATTCACTTTAATCACAGTGATTCAATTCTCTTACTTACAAAGTACAATTTATTTTGGCCAGTGTAGTAGCCAGTGAATACACATGTTGAGTGTATTCTTTTACAATTTCACTATTATCTATGATTTTCAAATGGTGATTTTCAAAGAATATGTTGTCCAAAAAGGCAGTGGCTCCTCAGCTTTGTTGCTACTTCTCCTTGTCTTCAGCTGCCTCACTGCAACGAGAAGTAAAAGTACAGCTTTCAAATGGTGGAGTTCTTTTAGCAAATAATTGTTGAAATTGCCATAGACATGTAAAACAAATGCAAATGGAAATGAAGGAGCCCATAATAGAATCTCTTCATTAATACAGATATTATAGGATATCACGTCTGATTTCAACAACATTTTCTTTATAAAATCAAGTTACTTGGACACTGATAATATAAAACAACTGCATAATATTATTTACCTTTTTAGCAAAATCTCTTTATTCTTTTCACTCATTAAAATATATAGAAAGAATCTGACTAAACTTTGCTTCATCGTATTTGGGTAAGTATTAAAAACAGCAAAACTTTGTGTTAGTTCATCTGCTGTGGCAAACACAGTAAACATATTTTTATATTTCTCATTAGTTATTTGAGATTATTCAGATCAAACTAGATGAAAAGATTTGTTGCCTTTTTTTTTTTTTACTTACACTTTCTTTTAGCTATAATTCCCTGGTTTTAGAATTTTAAAACTTGACAGGAAAAAAGGATTTTGGTTGAAATTGTAGACAAGGTCTCAACAGCAAAAAAAACACTTCACTCCAAATTTCAAAACACTGTGTCATAGTCAAATAATGCAGCAAATCAAAATGAATCCTAATTAGAATGGGTTGCCTCTTAAAATGGACAAGTTTCTTCAGGAATTCAGCACAGTTTGAGATAGGCTGTGTTAGTTCAGGCTGCCAGTGCCTGTACCTCAGCAGAGCATTTCACCTCATGCTTACCTCAAACGTGTGACTTGGTTCCTGGATCATGAGTGAGTTTCAGAGTACCTTGTTGAGTTGAAGATTTAAGCCCAGTGGTTCAAGAAGAAATCCACTCTTTTTGCAGTTTCTGCTAGACTTAGACTTGTGACAATATGAATGTATACTAGAACTCAGCATTTTGTTAAATCCTTTCTATAACTAATGTGATAAAATTACTGATTTATGTGGAAGCAACTTCTGGTACGTGACTTTCTCCCATTCTTCTTCTCTTTATTAAATATGCTTATTCATCCAGCCACAGACGCAGATAAAGATGCTTTGTTGAAAACAGAATTTATGTTGCTTGAAGTACTCTTTATTCCATAAAGCTGAATAAATAAGAAGGCTTAGTTTAGCAAAACAAGCAATATTCTGGTCTTGATAGACCAATGTCTCAGCAAGATATTCATCCACAACTGATAAGAAACATTTTTGAACCTATTTGTTCCAGAAATAATGTTCTTTGTCCACACCAAAATCCCTCTGCCTTCCATAAATGAAAACCATTATAAATAAAAAAACCCATTCATTTTAAGTAAGTTTCCTAGATGAATCATACTTGAAACTTCATGGCAAATAACAAAATTTCAGTTAAAACTTTTGATTTAAAGTTTCTTTTGCATTTTTATCCAATGCTAAGAAATATGGCTATTAAATTTTGAAATTTTCTCAGAAGTTTTTTCTTGATTAATAGGTGCAAGAAAATTGAAACTTTTTAGAAAGTAAATAAAACAATGGTTTCTCAGTTTCCTTCTTCTTTGTAACTCACTGCATAAACATACCTACAAGCAGTTATAAAAATAACATTCAACATCATATGAATTTCTTTCCTAATACATCAATATTTCATTCAGGCTGCAACTGTGGTAAATATTTCTCTCCCTTTCTGCTCCCTCCCTTCTCCAAATCTTGGGTGTTTTCTATGATTCTGTGTCATTGTGAGTAAAATGTCAATATGTGTAATGACACAGCACAGTGAAAACACATATTTTCATATTCATGTAAACTCATGTAATTGTAAATTAGGCTGTGCCACCCGCTATCATAACATACTTCATGTGAAAAGATGCTAAATTTACTTGACCTACTTTCATCTTCATGTTTAGGAAACAGGGTATAAGAAGTAAACAAAGTAGCTGTGCCTCATGCAGGAGATGATTATTGTTTGAATTTATGATTCATGCCTTGAGCAAAATTTTGTTTGTGGTCTCATTTGCAACCATAATTTATATCTTTACTAAGGATATACTGTGTATTTGGGAGGTTATATATTAGGCATGCTTTGTACTGGAACAGTTTTCTAGCTTTAGGTATAGTATTTTCTGTGTTTCTGGTAACTATGAAATTTTTTGGCATAACATTTATTGTAGTAAATATGGAATTTTAAAATTTTTTAGAATTGCTATTCTCCTTAGGAAAGTCCTATTATATTTACATCAATACACTTGTTAATCCTACAAAGAGTTGCTAATCCTACAAACAACAAGTCATAAATGCAAGTATTTACTTTTTCAGTATTTCCTAGCCACAGTGTTCAGTTTCTAATCATGCGTGTTTCATTTAAGTTAATCTGTATTTTTAACCCAATCTAAACCAAATATAGTCAAACATTTCTGAAGTCCAATGAAGTAATCTTTTCAGAGAAGGATGTTAATTGCAGCATTGTTCTATTATCTGGTAAAGCAGATTGAATGAACTTAAATCTGTTAAATGACAATCTATGAAGGTTGTAGATTTGGAGAAAAACTTAAAATAAGATGGGAAAAAAATAGATTGCCTAATATATAATAATGCAGTACCACAAAATAGTCATTTTGAAATGGACTTTTCCATCGTTAATGTTTATGAATCTATTATTCTCTTTGTATTGCTGTTCACTGTGACATTCCTGTGAGCGGTCAGATAAAGTCACAACCGATAGAATTACAGATGATATGCCAGATCCTTTTTCTTTCTTTTAGTGCATCATTCCTTCCAAATCCAGATTCTTTACAGATAAAATCTGGTTGTGAGTTACAGAAATACGGTTACTAACCCTCAGGTGGAAGGACTGCAATAATTTCACATTTGCGTTTTGTCTTTCAGAAGGTAGAAAATTCTAATCATACCCTGAGGAGTAGAGGGGTTTTAATTAGCCATGGGACATCCATGGAAATCTATACTCTGGGAAGACTGCACACAGATCCTGACATCTCCAGCAAAAAGACAAAAGGGCTGAAATTTCTGAGCTCACTGTCTGCCCCAATACCTAATTCCTACAAGAGTGGTGTTCAGGAACTGTCAGTGGCCTCCTTTTCTTTGCCTAAATCATGGTAGTGAAATTCAACGAAAGCAAGGTGCGTTGAATTCAGTATCTACTAGTTCTATCACTAGTCATGCAATTCTTTCATCTCTTAAATCTATGGACTCCCGACTTCATTAAATTACCAAGAAGACCTTAGACCTGTCATGGTGCCTAAGATGAATGCAGTGAGGATCTCTACTTGTACCTTCACCTTTAGTACTCTTTAAGCCCAGGAAGAAATCCAGAGCAACCAGTATCTAATGGAAAGTGAAAACCAAAATTGTTTTTCTTCTTGCCCTACTTCCAATCTTTGACTCCACTGCTGTGGAAAGAAAAAAGAGGGTTTCACAGTGGTGGTCAAGGTGGAGATGGTGGCCCCATTTGTTACTCTCAAATGCAAATCTAGGATGAACTAATTTCTCTATCCTTGTTCTGCTCCTTAACAGAACTGAGAAGGAGCAAGTCTCAACAAACTCCTGGTACTCAAAGACATTGATACATGAGAGAGTAAAGTCTTACTGATTGGATGTAAAGTCTAAAGGAGCATGCCAAATTACTTTTCAAAGACAGAATCATTTCACCTACTTGTGAGAGCTAAATTTCAAGAATATTAAAAGGAAGAAAATTACTGCATGATAGGGAGCTGCCATTGTAATATGTGCTGCTTAGTGCTTGAACATTGTAACTGTCAGGCTGATTCTATTATGAAAAAGGGAGTAATTTAACATTATTTAATATTCACAATATGCACATATTGAATGGAAGTGTATGTAGAATGTAAGGCCCTATTTCAGCATAAATGAAATTTCAATCACAAGAGTACTCCTATTGATTTTAATAGGCTAACTCTTATTCTCACTTTTATGCATGTGCATAATAAATAAGACGTTATTAATGAATATGCTTAAAAATAACTCCAGTATTACTTTCAAGAAAATATAGAAGATATTCTAACTTCTCAAATGCTTCTTACTCAGTTTTTGGGATTGATTCTCCATTCCACATTGCCTACCAATGGTTGTTTTATTCTGTTAGCCATATCATGGCCTTCCTTTGGCCTTTTCATAGGTAGATGAAAATAAATGAGAACAAAATTTAGTTTAATTGGGATATTTCCCAAGTACTGAAGGTTTAATGCCATTATAACAAGTTACCTGACTAGTGCTCAGATGGCAAAGATGGAAAATGTGGGAGGATGTGTGTAACTGAAGAACTGACTTCTTTGTGGATTGATGCTTGAAGTGTTCAAGACATAGCAAACAGTGTCATGATTTACCTTGATGTTCTGGTACAAGACATTAGGAACATCAGTTGTTTTGGAAAGGTGCTCAAGAAACCCTTGTAGGTTCTCCAAGGATCTACTGATTAGCAAATAACTTACAGAAATCAAATCTTTTCTGGAGCCTGCCTGTCAGCACCATTTTTGTCTCCTTTGAATCCTGTCAGGTTTCTGCTTCTGTATTTTGTTCAGTAATTGTAATGCAATATGCAGAGATATCTTTGGGAGTAGAAAGTTGCACCTAAGATGTGCTCACCCCTCTGTGGTCTCCAGCCATCCCATGACTGCACAAATAAGAGCCTACCAGCTTATTCTTTACTGCACTCTATTCATCTTGCTTTCTTTGCTCTATAACAGTAAAGCATTGGCAGATTAGTTGAGAAATGTTTTTTTAATATTTTTATTTTATTTTGTTTTATTTTATTTTATTTTATTTTATTTTATTTTATTTTATTTTATTTTATTTTATTTTATTTTATTTTATTTTATT
>VZUI01057656.1:0-16928 GCA_013401135.1 Cettia cetti | reverse complement strand
CTGGACATGCAACTTTTTTTTTTTTTTTTTTTTTTTTTTCATTACATCTGAGATTTTGCTTGGCCATGGTTTGGGGAAAGGAGATGCCTTGATGCTTTGCTATTGATGTCATTTGTGGAGGAGGTGGCCACAATGTCACCTCTGCAGAGGCACACATACTCCTAATAGACACAGTCAAAAATGTTGATACTGGGCAGAAGTTGAAGTAATAAAACACATATGTACACCTTCTGTGAGATGCATGTTTGCTGAAACTCCCCAGAGAAGTGTGGTTACTGAAAGGAAAATAAACTTCTTTATTTAAGGTTGTTTCCAAACATGTTGTTGATATTTGTTGCAAATCCAAGAAGGGTGCTTGGTAGCAATCCTCTCACTTGTATTTCTGCTACAGATTCACAAAGAAGATCTGTCCAGAGGAAGCCTCCTATATATGAACTCACTGTGTGCATTTTCTTAATAGCTTGAAAAGGAAAACGAGGGTTTGCAGGGCGTGGTTCAGCTGGACAATATCCCAGAGCTCCTCTGAAGTGAGTCACCCAATGACAGTTCCTTTCTCTCTCCCTCCAGAACAAGAGGAGCACTAGAAAAGGAGCACAGGTGTGGATTTCAGCACTATAATATGTTTGCAGGAGTTTTCTATTGTTCATTGCTTTTGCTGCCTTTGATGTTTAAATGAATGTTATGAAGATCTTGAACAAAATGCAAAACACCCTGACCTGCTTTGGCTACAAGCTAGATCAGTGTTTGGATTATTTGAAGTCAGCCCTGCTTTGTGTTTGACACAAGGTATTATCCCTTGAAGGTGATTTTTCATTTTGAATAAATGAAAACAGGAGATGTGAGATGCACTCACCCAATTTATCTTAGCTGAAACAAGTTTGAAGCATTGTTGGATGCCTCAGCAAATGATGTATGATCACCTGGAAGCAGATTTTACAAACCAGGTTTTCTATCCTATTTGGACATGTTCTGAGGAGCAGAGTTCAGCTGGCTTCAAGCTGATATTAAAGTAAAATCTAGTTGAGGCCTTAACAGTATCTACTAACAAAGTGACTTTGAGCCTGATCTACTACTGTGTTATTCCAGTTTGCCTCTAGAGTAGCTCACTTCACTTAACCTTATATACTTTATATTAGCTTCAAACTAGCTTCAACCTACAGCTACTCATTGTTGAATTCTGTGTTTTGATCAAGATACAGGGAACTGTATTTTTAAAAGTGCTGAAGTCTGTTTTGGAAGATGTTAAAACATGTTAAAGAAAATTAGTTCTAGGCTGAATATTTGTATGACAAGGTCTGCCTACAGCAAATCTCTATGACTGAGCTGCAGATCTCTCAAAATAAGATTTCAAATTGGAATATTTATGCTAGTCTTAACACTTGTGGTACCAGAGGATGTTGCCCTAATAATAAATGGAATAACAGAGTGTTGTTACACTGCATTGAATTTCTCGCCTCTGTTTCATCTTGTGAGACAAAATTGATCCTCAAACATTAAGGCCATAATGGATTATCTGAGGAAAAATGTTTTCTGGATACTTGTAATGAAACTCAGTATACTACATGGTTCAAGTAAACAGTAAATGAGTTCATTGTTGCAACTGGTGTGTAAATGACAGTGCAACAGCAAAGTGCAAAGCAGAAGGCACCGCCAAACAAAAAAAATAGGCAGTAACAGGGATTTTTACCTATGCCTTTGTTTTACACTCCACAGATAAAACTTTCCAAAGGGCAAAAATATACAAAACTCAACAAGTCTGTTGAGTTGAAATTAAATCCTCTGGTTATTTCTAATGCACCGCAGTGTGAAACAATGGACCATTTCTGGGTTTGCCCTCTCCACATGGAGCCATCAGCAGCCAAAAACAGCACTTGTAGAAAATATGCTAAGGGGAGTTGTGCTGTCGTTGTTACTGCAAGGCAGGCTGATGCTCAGACTGGAGAGAAGGGGAGCTACTGAGGTACACCATTACCTTTGTGCCTCTGTAGCACCAACATACTGAATCACCTTTTTCATACTTGGTTGATCGTGTTACCGAAGTTGTTTGGATCATTCTTCAAGGTAATGGAAATTACGTTGGGGAACAGAGCCAGGATCACAAAAGCCAAAGTATCCGAAAGAGCAACAGGCCTGCTTGCCTCCCCGTCTTCATGCCCTGGGCTTCCTTGCTGCAGCCTGGGATATGTGCCATGGATTGGAATCCCAGAAGGCTGGAGTGACTCACCCACCAACATGTTGAGAGGTTAAAGCTCACCCTCCCTCCCATTTGTACCTATGGAAGATTTTGGCTGGGAATGTAGTTATTTTGACTTACTGAAAAGGAGCTGTGCTTGGGGCAGGCCAGGCTGCTGCAGTTTAGTTTTTTTTCATCAGAGCCTGGAGAGAAGTACGTGCATTCCCTAAACAGAAAGAGGAGTCAAAAAGCACTGCCTCCAATCTGGCAGGAAACACCATCATGCCTTTGATGTAAACTGGTGCTGTGGCCGGAAATCGTGCCCAGCTCTGTGGAGCCTGAGTTCTGTCACTCCCTCCAGAAAACAGAGAGCATCTTTGTTTTTGCTGATAGAGCCCATTACCCCACAGGTACTAGTGCCAGGCATAAAAGATCCATGATCCAACAGTGATTATGGAAACAATGTGTATGAAATTCCATGTGAAGAGACCATATTTGTTTCTCCAAAATGAGTTGCTTTTTGCAAGACTACTTTTAGCCTATAAAATATTTCTTCTTTTATGAGTATTTCTCCAATAGCAGAGCCCGGTTTATGAAGGGATGCATCGATTTAAATGTCAAACCTCACAGGAGAATCTTTTTTTGGCACTGCCCTGTATTTCATATCATTTTACCTTCCTCTTGTGTTCTCCACCATTTCAGAGATGAAGGCCCTTTTGAACTTACAGATCTCAGTGCCTAAATCTGATAACCAATGTAGGGAAGGCAACCTAGTATTAGGTTACCTTAATGTCTTAAGGGGAAACTTACATCATTTTGAGCAACTGCAACTCAATGAGCTGCTAAAAGAACCAGGAGTTCTGTTGCTCTTGGTTTTCTCCAAAAATGTCTAGAGCAGAGCTAAGAGTTTCAAAACTGGAGTTTGTTGTGCTTACCACTTCACTGAAAAACTTTCACCTTTTGTCCTTACCCCTCAAATGAAATCCCAACACTCTTGGTCAGGTGATCTACTTTGATTCGCTTGCAAAATGAAATCAATAATCTCATTTAAAAGACTTGCTGAAGGCAGGGAATCTCCCTCATATTGGACATGCTATCAGAGAAGAATCTTCCATTCTGGATGCAACCTGACCTCCAGCCTGGAAGGATAACTAGCCTGAGAGAGCATGAGGGATTTAGTGGCAAAATCAAATGTGTGAAGAGATTGTGATAAGAGCTCTGTGCTGTTACCGAAGAGTTATTAGGATTATACCACATTTCAGCTTTTCGGTCACACAATTTTTCCACAGATTTTCTAAATAATTGCATTTGAGCCAACATACACAGGATGATGTAAGGTACAGATGGGTGAATGTGTTGACACACTGAAAGCATAAGCAGCAAAAGACATGGTGTTTGTCTTGCTTGCCTCATTGCACACAGATGACAGCCACAGTCACAGTGTCGCTGTGAAATCATGAGTTTCTTTGATTATGACTGAAAACGTCCATTTCCCATTCTCAAAAGGCTGTTTTAGGCACTGCTGCAGGAGAAAACCAAATCAGCTGAAGCCTGAATGCGATATTTTGGGTTCCTAGTGCAGAAATCTGCATTGTCTTCCCCCACCTCCACCCATTTTGTTAAGTACAAATACACGCTGCGAGTCTTGTGGTAGGGGAGACCTGTTTTGAGAATGGGGAGCCACACTGTCCCTGGCTTCTGGTCTGTATTGGATTCCAATCTTTTGGGGAAGGAATACAAGAGTTTTCCAAGGCTAGATTTGGGACCATGTATATTTTGTAATAATCTCTGCCAATATATCAAATGTCCTTTTAGATTTAGAGAGTGTAGGATTTCACAGAGTGACTTCATCTCCTGAGGCCTGAAGAAGAGCTCATTGATGGTCTTGGAGTAAGCTGCACCACTGCTGAGAGAAATATGACACTCAAAGATAAAGGAGAGTGCAAGTAAGGAGAAAAACAACTCTGCTCTGTAAATTTGCGAATGATTGAATTTACTGAGGTGCCATCTCCACCTCTCCAGTTACTATCTTGTGGGAGGGTGCAGGGTCCCATGCAGTCCCCATGCTGCATTTGCAGTCACACTGTCCAAGTGTCCCCCAACAAGTAACTCTTTCACATTTGTCAGCTAACAGGTCTGAGGGGCCCTGTGTGATCCTGAGGAGTTGCGTGAAGCCTCCTTGCAACTAATAGAGCAAGAGTATTTCAGCTCTGTGCTCCTCCTTATCTATCCCCCACTGCCTGTAGTGGGGTTGGAGAGCTCCCTGTTTGCCGTCACTTTGAGGTCCTTCATAAATAGCATCAGTTCTTTAGACGGGGTCAAGCTGGCAGCTGATGTAAAACCCATAAAGCCACTGATGGGCAGTGAAAGCAGATTCCTCAGCACAGAGTCATGGTTATGTGTTCCCTGTGTTTTGCAGTGCAAACAATCTGCCTCTATTTTGCGTGTTTGTAGGGAGTTCATCTGTTTTTTTACTGAGCTGATGTTGACTTCATCATTTAAGCCACCAGTGGGAGTTTTGCACACGTGGGATGGTCAAGGGAGCTCCAAAGGCAGCTGACTGTTAGTGTCTAGAACTTCTTTACAAATAGAAGGTAAAGGCTAGGGGAATGCAAGAGCAGCTGCACAACAGGGCGGCAATGGAGAGCACAGGAGTCTGTTCAGTTGGGGTCTGCTCCGTTTTTCCTCCTGGAGCTCTGGCCTGATGTGTTTTTACACAACCACCTCCCTGTTTGGGGTCCCATGTGGCTTCCCATCCCAGGTGGAGCAGGCTGTGGCACCTCCCAGGAGTACCCAAAATGCAGATTGCCTTGGCCAGATGTGACACAAGCACCATCACTGTGCATAAAGGCGTACCAATTTTTGTTTTAAGAGTGAAAAAGCAGTGACATGACTCATTAATACCAGACATCCAGCTTGTTCATAGAGCTGTACCTCTTTCCTCAACAGCTGATTTCTGCTGCTTGAAGCTGCAGACAGCTGACGACTTTAAATGAATGTTGTCTCAGTGTTTCCTCTGCTTGTGCCAGAGCCCCCTGGACAGCCAAACCTGGGAAGGGAAGTTGGATTAAACGGAGCAGGAGGTGGGGAGATTATCCTGCAGGCCAGAGCCACTGCCATACCCATCATATATTCTGTTGACAGCCTGCTCCATGCCTGAGCCTTAGGGCTCTCTCTTGACCCTGGAGAAGCCCTGGGTCAGATTTGGATGGTAAATTGATCTGTTATTGAACTTCTGCCCATTAACAAGTTCAGTGGTACTTTGATATGAATTGGAGCCAGCGAAAACTTATTTGGAAATCTGTGTATTTTTTTTCCCCATGATGATATAACATGAACAATGCATAAAGCTTTGTTCTCTCTCCAGCGCAGGAGGTGAAAAATAAACTCAATTTCACCTGAGATCAGCCAAGAAGAAGAAGCTGATTTTTGCCTTTGAAGCCTAAACATTGATCATGAAATAAATGATGTTATTACTTTCTTCAGGTGCATGGAAGGAGCCTTTGCAGCCACAATATAAGAGATGCCCTGTTGCTTCTTGGTTATTTCATGTTGTACAAAGCAACTACTCCTATTTATATCATGTGGAATGTTATAGCCACTGGAGTTTTCTGGCTGGCTGATTCTGCATTAATTTACAATGAACATTAGTCTTGTGATTTATGGACTGCCAGATTCCCTGAGTAGAAAAGCTTCCTTGAAGAAAGCTTCTCACCCACAGCATGGCTCAGACAGAGTTTCACTTGTCTCTGCCAGCTCCAGCAAGAGATCTTGAAAGAAGAAAAGGGCAGGCAGGATGTGGCAGGTGAAACAGCAATTTTAATAGAGGAGACAGCATTTGCTTTGGGTGAGAAGTCTAACATGGGCTCACCCTTCTCTTGTGTTACTTCCAGGTGCCTTCCTTGGACACATGGGATCTGTCCAGCCCCAAAGGGAAATAACAGGTCTGTATTTATGTCTTCTGAAACTTTTGTATGGGAAAATTCATCAAATGGTTTGCACTTTTGTAGCTCAAGGGTTTGTGCCTGCACTTCTTGGGAGCTGAGGTGGAATGTCTCCATTTGGGAGCTGGGATCTAAGGTCACGTAGGCATTACTATTGATTTACATGGGGATGCAAAAGCAGAGTCAGATTCCACCTGCAAATCCTTGGGAACTAGTTCTCTTATTTGGTTACTTGGTGTGGTGTCAGCATTGTGCTTTGAGGAGACAATAGCTTCAGAGGAGCATCACCCAAAGGAACTCCCTCTTCAGTGAACAATTTGGCAGGCACAACACCTTTGATGACTTAATATTGTGCTCAGAAAGACAGTAACTACTCCTGGCTTGAGAATAAAGTAAAGGACAGGGAAAGAGGAGGATTTCAAGGAGTTTGGTTGTGCCTTATATTCTTGGAGCAACAGTTTTGCCTCCTCCTCCTCCCATCCCTACTCCCCACACTCCTCCCTGAGCTGCAGGGAGCAAAGAAAGCAGCGTGGGTTTTGGTAGCCTTGATATGGTGAGGCATTATGTTTTCATGCTCCAGCTAGGTACTTAAAAACACCTCTACCATGTATCACAACTCATGCCAGTGGGCACTTCTGTTGTCAGTCTTGAAAGAGACTAAAAGCTGACTTTACAGAAAGCTTGGACAACCCAAATGTGCTTGTCCAGTTCAGACATGAAATGTCATCATTGTACAGAGTGAGTGGATTCCTACTCTGGTTGCTCAAGCTCCACATGTCCATTGTGGCTGTGTGCAGTGCTGCTGTGTCAGGGCTGGCACTGGGGAGGCTCTCACAAGCTCTGGGTCTGTGTCAGTAAAACAAAACAAAAGCGAAGGTTGCTGGTGAGTTTACCAGCCTGGATTCCCATAGCAGTGGGAACTGGAGGCTCAGATAAGATGTTTATAGTAGTTCATTGTAAGTGCATGTAGAGAGGTGAACATCACATGTGGCAGGAGATATTATCTGGAGTAGCTTCTCTTATTAATCCTGCTGGATTCATGAGCTGGATGCAATCAGCTCATGAAAACAAAGCAAATTCCAAAGCAAATTGCCAGGGCTCACAGGATTACTTTGTGGATGAAAAGACCTTGCCATTTAAACCCTTCAGGAAATGATCTCGCTTCCTCCTAGAAATTTTCAAAGTCTAAAGAGCAGTTATATTTTTTTGGCCACATACATCTCATCTAATTCCAGGTGTTTGAACATCACACAAGACTCAGCAGTATGGCCTGTCCAGCTCCTTCTTGGGAAAAAAATTGTTCATGATGGTCTTTTGCCAGGTTCTTAAAAACTCGAAGTCTGAGGAAACATGGTTATAGGCCTGGATGCTGGTCAGGGGAGAGGCTAAAATGGAGGGACACCAAAATGGGAGGCAGAGAAACTGAGACTATTCTTACTATTCTATCATTAAAATCAGGCAAAAAACCCGCTGTGACTCTTGAAGGAAACTTTATTTACAGCATTTTTTCTAAACCAAGGTGGTGGGCATACCTTGAAAGAATTTAGTGGCCAAATTCCTAGTCATCTCTAGGAATTACACCCATTGCTTTAGCTTGTGCTTTAACTGTGCTTTCATTATCTGGTCAAGTTTTCATATCCTAGAAACTAGGACTTATTAGAGTAACTGGCTCATCCATATGAATCATCTCTTGTCCGTGGATTGGGCTTTGATAAAAATAAGAAATACACTATTTTACAGGAGAAGCTCAAAGACACTTCTCCCATTGCCTATTGCTAGGATTTTTATTTTTTTTTCCAAGGGCCAATTATGAATTTATTTTCATTAGTGTAAGAATGTCTCAGTTAAAAAACAGTTTTCAGACTGGGCTCTTCTCCTGGCTGAGGAGCACCAAATGAACAGGTCCATGCAAAGTGCCCTTTTTTGAGCCCGTTTGTATAAGGTATCCAGAGGTTTGAAACAAAGCAATCAGTCACACACATAAGACTGTGCTGGTGGACTTCAGTCAGGCCATTAACATAACAAAGAAAGAATGTGCTTATTCAGATTCTATTTATTATCCATATTTCATAACTTCTAAAGAGGGAATTGCTTGAATAATGGCAGTAATAATATATTAGTAAAGACGCTCGTTCTAATCTTCAGTAAGATCTGTCAACAGAAAAATACTGTCCAGGGTCTTAAAGTGTGTGTTTGCATGTGTTGGGTGGGTTATGAAGAAAGGTCTGTCTGTCCCAAATGTCATAGGAACCCTTACTCTGTCAATAATGTGAAGTGCTCAGTGATGTACAGTTTACAAGAATCACAAGATTTTTTTTTTCTTTCTTTCTTTCTTTTGCTTCTCTTTTCTTTTTTTGGCCTTCTTCACTGCCAGTCTGAAGAGCTCCTCTCGACTTTTCTAGTTCAACACTGTGGTCTCTGGCCTCAGACATCTCTGCAACAGTGAAAGCCCTGTAGAACACTTGAGGTTTTTGCCTGCACCTACATAGGAGTGATGCCTGCATAGGGTTTTTGTGGATTGTTACCCAGCAGTTAGTGCACAGGTATGCAGGTAACTCAAAAAAAGGCTATTGAGAAAAGCCAGTGGGCTGCTTTTAAGTAAGAAAGACTCAAATCTACATAGCAATGCCCTGAAATAATGTCTGTATTCCAGCAAAGACAACACCTTCACTTGCACAAGCTTGACTTCAATTCTTTAAAAATAAGTATGCAAGTAACTTCTTACTGGCAGGTTTTCATATCATTTGTCTACTGGTACTGGAAATACAGGAACTCAAGTAAAGCAAGAGTTCTGTGTGGTGCTGTCATCTTAATTTTCCTAAGTTTTCTATAAATAGTACACCTTGGGGATTGCTTGTACCTAACTATATAGTTGGACTCCTGCAGTTTTCCTATACAAGAGATTACATTTTTTAAGGATTTCTTTTTCTGTAATTGCCCATAGCAGATGGTTAGAATTTGGCATCTGAAGAGATGTTGATCTACAGATATACCTTGTCTTCACTCACAACATTCTGTTCTAGAATTAGCTCATAAACTGCTGCAGATGTTATTTTCTTTCATTAACCTTCTCCAAAGTTGGCAGCATCCCAAAATAATAAGGGAACATGGCCATTGCTAGGTGCAGGTTTCAGCACCTGCAGGTGGAAGGGATGGTGAAGGATGGAGAGAGAGCTCAACCCTGCCCACACCTCTCAGACCTTCCAGGCAGCTGGGTTGTGGTTTGACCATCTGGGCTGACTTCCAGAGGCAGCAGCCCATGCTGCAGAGGGGCTGGTCTGGAGAGCACCACTCTGCCTCTGATCACAGGAGCCCAGCCCCACAGAGGCACATGGAGGTGCAGGAGAGAAGGCTTGCTCCCTGTCTAGTGGAAAAAATTGTTTGAACACTCTTCTGCTTGAAAATGTTGGTTCTGCCCTGTTGAAGATGGGGCTACTTTGCAGTCTGGTCACACATGGTTTGTCCCAGGACCTTTGCCTCCTACAGTACAGAGGCTGCCCAGATAAAAGTGCAGAAATAACGTAGCTAAAGACAGGCTCTGTATTTTTGTTTGATTTTTAATGACTTTGTGGTACAACACAAACAATTGTCTTCGAGATGATTAGACAGGGTGCAGTATGGTAAAGTGGATGACACTAGCAGGATAACTTCAGAAATAATCATCTCACAAGTAACTTCTTATGCAATACCTGAAGAGATAGTAGTGAGATAATAGCAATAATCAATGTGAGTAGTTTACAGGTACAATTTATCACACACCTTAATAAATTTAAAGGCCTTATTTTTATTCTTTCACTGATTCAGAACACTATTTTCTTTATCTATGGGGAGTTATTCACCTTCTCACCCTGCACTACTTCTCAGATTGGCCAGGATCCAGGGATCCGAGGTCTTTTGCTGTACCAGGAATTCTTCCCCAGGAAACTCAACATGTTTTAGCTTGCACAGGATCTTCTCAGTTGTTCCTTTTTAAAAGAGGGAAGGGCAGAGTGTAAAGTTTGGGATGGTGTTTGAAACAAGGGTCCAGGTAAGGATTATTAAGATTGTTCAGATTAACTTAAAAACACCAGCTTAGAAGCTGAAACACCCCAAAATAAAAAGCCAGAGACTGTTTTCAGGGCACTGATGGCCATGCTGCTTTGCCACCTGGTGTAATGGACACACAAAATTGGGCATGTGAGAAAAAGTGTGCCTGTCTAAGGGATCTTTGCTTGATTTTCAGGAGGGAAGTGGTGAACACAACATAAACAGGTACAAGATCAGCTGTGCTTTGTGTCTGATTCTATCCTACTCTGAATTACAGAGGCAGAAAACACTGTAGATATATAGATGCACTGTAAGATCTGGCGTTTCTCTTTAGGAGCATCCAGACAACAACCTCTGGTGAACTAAGGGCTTTCCACAGTACAGTACTTGCAGCATCTCCATCAGGACATCTCTATTCTCAGCAGGAGTGAATCATCTCTTATGAGTCATTTGTGTTGCTCTTTCTTTGCAGGCTGACCAGGTCTGGCTCTCCTTAGGGAGACAGAGCTGATTCATAAGTGTTGAGACTCAAGTGGAGCCCAGAAGCTGCCACATTTGACCTGCAGTGCCAAACAGGGCCAAAGATTTTCTCCTGCCTTGGGTCCAGTGAGTTGTGGTCAGTTTAAGCCTCTGCTGTGCTTACAGGCTGAGATGACTGGCCATATCTTTTCCAAATTTGTACAGGCATCTTCAATTTCTGATTGTGATAGGACAAGGCATGTTGATACATTGTGAGGCTTGCAAAGTGGGAAGAAGTGCTCCAAGCATGATGCTTGAAGGCATGCTCCATCCACAGCAATTACTTAATTACTAGGTACATGTGTACCAAGTCTGTGTAATTCACACTGAAAACTGTCTGGATTTGAGCCATAAATAATATGATCAAGTCCATTTGATGAGACAGAAAGTAATGGAAAAAAATTGAGTCATATATTAAAAATGCTACCTTTCAAGTAATAAATTAATCAGAAAACACAGAGCACAGATGATAACCATTGCTGCTCTGGAAAGACCAACAAATTCCTGTTCACTCAGGGTATTGATAAAAGGAACTCAAAACTCACAAGGCCGTGTTCTGGGCTGGCTATTTTGGGGCAAGCCAAGAATTTCTTTTTGGTCCTACCTGAATGTAATGAACATGGTGCTCAAAAACACAATTTAGACTACCCTTCCACTACATTGTTGGTATTAGGGTTATACATTGCTGCTATGACTCAGTTCTCTGAATATTGCAGTTGAGTGAGCACATTAGAGCACGAGAAGCATTGCATTCCAGGAGTATGTTGTTCCTATCCAAATTAGAATGGATTATGGAATATTACAACATTCTTTAAGGCAAAGATAATGAGAAGTATTAAAATGCTTAGTTATTGCAGTCTCAGTTGAGAGGCTTCAGGACACAAAAGTATTCATTTTTTTCTATCTTCTAGGACATTCCTAGGGTCACCAGCTGTGGAACTGACACTCCTGTACAGGTGGAAAGGGAGCACTTGGCAGATGGGTAATCAACTCTACCTTGCCTAACTCCTGCTGATGGAAAATGAAGAAGTTCTGGCATCCCTTTGCCAACAAAATAAGAAATAAAGGGCTGGGTCCAACTTTTCCAGAAGGAAAATGGTATCCAGTTTGCATACTTATGTCTAAACCAAGTATTTCCTCAAAGCAAAGGTTTGGATTGGTTCAACTGTTCCCAAAAGGCAGAACAGCTGGTCACACAAGTATACAGCAGTCCCTAAACCTGATCTCTGCTGAGGTCAGCAGTCAACAGGGTGGAGTCAAGACTTTCTGGTGGAATCTTTCTAGTGATATTGGGTAAATATATCTCCATATGATGAGTGGTGACCAAAAGACAATAACTAAGTGTATATTTTAATTAATTACTTGGATCTCACTCAGAGGAGCTCTCAGGCTGAGTATGTGGGCAGGCTGGCACGTTTATTTGAGCTGGCTGAGGTTTGCACAGTGGCAGCTGCAGCAGCATTCTGACGCTTTCGTTACTTTCCTCACATCCCTGCACGTGCCTTCTCCTGATCCAAGTACTTTGATATTCCAGTGTGCTGCCTCAAAGCAAGCCAAGTGGACACCATTGATGAGATGGTTGTGTTTGACCCCACTGGCTGCAGAATGTGCACCACTCCAGGCATGGGGAGGCTTTCATTCCCATACTCCTCCATTCCTCCTTTGCATACCCAATGTGAAGGCCTGGCATAAGAGCCTTTGCTCAATCAAAACTGATGCATAGCACAGTGTGGACATAAAATTAATTCCTTGACGTCTCTGATTTCAGCCCAATATAAATCAGGTTTATTTTTTGTAAGAAGGTGGTTGTGGAAATTACAAAATGGTTGCGCTTGGTACCTGTGTGCTTTGCACTTCATATGCAAAGACATGGTAAGTGTATACAGTAAAGAGCTGCCATACACAAATAGTGTTTTATCTCTCTGTTAACCTTCTGGATTTACCATGATACTGTCCTTGTCACTTTTTGCTGACATAAGGAGTCCGAGGTATAGTATCAGCTCCATCAGCTCAGGCTGTGGCTGTGCATCTGAGAGCAGACAGCTCAGATTGCCGCCAGCCCCAGCAGTGCCCCCGGCAAGGCTCGTGTTGTGCGAACGGGTAAAACGAGGCACATCTTTAAACAGGCAGGCAGGAATGGAGCCCCAGTCCCTGTAGTGGTGGGCAGGAGCTTGTATCCCACCTAGCACTAATTGGCACTTTTCATCTTTCATCTCCTCGATCTGCCCCACATCACCATGATAGTGAAGCACTGATTAACCACCCCAGTGGAAGTGTGGGACCCTATGTCATGTGGAACTGAATTCTTTAGAGAGCCCCTGGGTTTTGGAGCTGAGGCAGTGCTGAAGGTGGTTTTCTCCTGCCCTTGGACCCATGATAAACAAAAATGTTGGTTTTTTGAGTCTGAGTGGGATGTTTGTGCATCTATATGCAAATAAGTTAATAAGAACTAATAATCAGCCACTTTCTGGCTTTAGCAACAGAGGAGAGCATGTGCATTGCATGTGAGGTTGGTACCTGCTGAGACAACTGTCTTGGGTTTTGTATTTCTTAGGAATTTTTGATGTCTCCTGCTGATAGTGTTAATAAATCAGAAGGGAATTGCACAGGCAGTGCTGCCAGACGTACAAATGGAGATGCTACTTTGCAGAAAAAACGTGTGATGCTGGGATACATTTGCACATTCTGTCAGTCATTTTGTCCAGCTTCACAAACAATACTAACCAAGTAAAAGACTACACATGGAGGAAAATAGAAATTGGAAGAGACATGAATGACAGCAAATTATGGTGGTGGGGAGGGATCATCTGCTTGGACTTTAGGACTGTCTGTCAGAGGGACTTTAACTATCAAAGAAAACGGACTGAAAAAGCCTTATGAAGATAAACACAGACCTGCACATAGAACAGAACAAGCTTATATAACAGGCTGAGGACCAACTGCCTCAGGAGCCTCTCTGTGGAAAAGGACTGGGGACCCTGTGAGCCAGGCTGCCCAGCAGCCAGCAGAATCTCCCAGCAGAGATGAAGGGCAACCACACTGGGCAAGAGCATTGCAGCAGCTCAGGAGAACATCATGCCTTTCTGTTTGGCACTTTTGAAGCAGTGTCTGGTTTTGGACAGAGTGGGACAAAGCCAGAAGATGACTATGAAGTCAATTAGGGGGCTGGAGAACATAACAAATGAAGTGACATTTGGATTAGGTGTCATGAAAAAAAAATTGCAGTGACAGTATTTCATCACTGCAATATGTTGCTCCTTGAGGTAGCTGGACCTCCTCCTCTGGTGGAATTCATAGAATGGCTTGGGTAGAAGGAGACCTTTGTCATCATCTTCATCGCCCTTCTCTGAACCCCTTCCAACATGTCCATGTTCTTTTTTGTGCTGCAGACCCCAGAGCTGCATGCAGCACTTCAGGTGGGGTCTCACCAGTGCAGAGAAGAGGATCAGAATTCTCTCCCTCAACTTGCTGTCCATGCTGCTTTTGTTTCAGTCTTTCAGTCCAGGATGGACTGTGAGTGCACACTCTTGGCTCATGTCCAGCTTTTCATCCACAAGAACCCCCAAGTCCTTCTCTACAGGGCTGCTCTCAATGGGTTCTTCTCCCCCTCTGTACTCACGTCTGGGGCTGTGTCTACCCAGGTATAGGGTACCTTGCACTTGGACTGGTGGACTCACATTAGATTCATGTGGGTCCACTTCTCAAGCTTGTTCAGGTCCTCCTGGATGGCATCCCTCCCTTCTGTTGTGCCAACTGCCACGTTGAAGTGAGATGTGCAGAAGTCAGCTTGTCATGGCTCTAAGCAAGCTGCTCTTACTTTGAAGTTGTGAGCCTCTTTGGAGAGGTGGGTGAACTCCAGAGGCTCCCTCTACAAAAAATTAGTCCATGGCTGTTGTTTGGAATGTCACTTCCTATTGAAGCCTGCATAATTCAGTCTTTTCTCCTTCCTCTAGCTCAGCCTTCACGTGCCAGGAATACTCATGCATGCCTTGCCCTTGGGATGAAAAATTCTGTTTAGTTTTCAGTCAGGTCTGCATCTTCACAATACTGTACATCGGTCCAGACATTGTGTGGAGGGCTCATATGGTTCTACCCATTTGCCACTATTACTGCAAGGATAATTTGAATTAAGAAGCTGTTTCTGACAGCTGGATTGCAGCTATTGATGGAAACCTGGTACTAGTGGGGCAGCTGGATCTTCAAGTTGCTTACAGAAACTGCTGTGAGTTATAAAATGTGATTGATTTCAATCTCTTTGCCCCTCAGAAAGTGTCAACAGCTGTTCTCAAAGCCCAAGTTTTCATTTCAAGTAGATTAATATGGTTTTCTGTCATTTTCAAGATAATATCAATAAATCAGGACTGAGCACTCTGGCAGAAAAGATAACAAATATTCCTGCTGTCTTTCCAAACAGAATGTCAGCTACTGTTAAAATTGTTATTGTTTTTCTTCAAAATTGCGATTGCCTATCCTTCTTCAGTCTAACAGTGCTTTCTTCTCTCTCAGCATCTCCATAAACACTCACCCTCTCTTGGTTGCCAAATGCATCTCAATGATATCCAATATGGGATGAAGATACACATAAATATACATATAAAAGCATGCACAAAAAGGGGAATATTATCCCTGGCTACTACAGCTGCTGGCAAGCCTTGACCCTCAACTATGCCACAAAACTTCTGGGTTCTGGGAGAAGAAAGTGACTTAAGCAGCCGTAAGTGTGTCCCAGGCCTCCCCTGAACAAGCTTTGAGTCTCTCTAAAAAAAGGAGAGGTATCAATGCTGGAGGGTCAGGGATGGTAAACCTGAAATTTGCCCAACTGCTCTGTCGTGGTGACACCACACAGGTGTTGCCATTTCCTCTTGCCCAACCCACCCCAGGAAGCCAACACAGCTTCACTCACCACGGTCCTCAGGAGTGCACACAGCCCCCTCCAAAAGGTGCTTGTTCAGCTGCAGGAGAAGGCTGCAATTAACAGCTCATTAACAGAGGACAAAGATACTAACATTAATAGAGACCTGAATATTTCAAATGCAGTGCTACAGAGGCACCAAAGACCATTTAAACACAGTGTGAGAAAATGTCTGCTTTTCCCAAGCTCTTCTCAGGCTGTTCTCCTCTCTACTTCCCACCAATCTGGCCCCTGCAGAGGTGCCAGGCACCTTCTGGGTCAGTGCTTCTGCTCTCCACTTGGTCTTTTCTCAGCTATTTCTTTGAAGGGAGACCCAGAGGGACCTTCCTCCTCAGGCCTGATGGCTGGGCTGTCACTCACAGCTTTGCTTTCTTGTCTGCCTCTCCTCTGTGAAACAAGACTCTTGTCCCCTGAGAGCTTTCAGGCACAGCTTGTTGCTGTCCCCTGGAAAGCACAGCAGCTGTTTGTGCTCATAAGGAAGCAGCAGTTGTAATGCAGCAAAGATTATCCTCGGGAAAGGGATGAGGCAGAGTGCTGGGGACATGGCAGGCTCTCTGCTTTAACCCCTGCACCAAGGGCAAGGAGTGGTGAGCAGGACTGGGCCTCTTCAGGGGATCCTTGAAACATTTGAGGGAACCGCCATTATCCAGAGCTGGAGGTACAGGCAGAGTTAACTGTCCTTGGGCAGAGCTAACACCACCATGGCAAGTCAGGCTCTGGCTCTGTGATTATGGATGTCCTGGAAGCAGCAAAAAAAAGGGTAAAACTTTCTCCAGTTACTTTCTTTGAAATAATCTTTAACAGATTGCTCCACCCAAGAAGCTGTTTGCTCAATTTTCCTATTCATCCTGGGGACAAGGAAGTCCTGCTGGGAGTCAGAGGCTGTCTGCTCACAGCTGCCTGCACCTTCCTGCGTGGGGCGAGTGGGGAAACACTGCACCTGTCCTCTGGAATGCGGCCCCTGCCCTGCCGTCCTCCCCTCCAGGGACATTCCCACAGCCAGCACTTACCCCAAGCTCTGTTGTGGTGAGCTCACCTTTCATCTATGGTGTTAAAAGCTTTCTAAATCTGGGTGGGGTTTTTTCCTTGCCGTTTCCCCCAAGGTAAGCACCTCCATTTCAGTCTGAGTCATATCTCCTTGCACCGCCTGTTCTGACACGCAGAGGTGAGTGGTGAGCAGTACCTGACTCTGGCTGGAGGCTGCAGCCAGCATCCCACAAGTGTGAGACCCATAAAAGTGATAGAACAGCTCAGGAGCTGAAGATATCCAGTACTTTTAAGGAGGAGAGGAGAGGAGAGGAGAGGAGAGGAGAGGAGAGGAGAGGAGAGGAGAGGAGAGGAGAGGAGAGGAGAG